>JAFLJL010014307.1:52500-75000 GCA_018398815.1 Conus ventricosus | reverse complement strand
ATCCAGAAATAGGATTCCTCTGAACATACATACTACCTACTCGATGCAGGAAACACTACAGTCCACTTCTCACATGACATGAATTATCTCCCTTGTGGTTTCTTTCGGTCAAGGAAAAAAAAAATGTTCTGCATACTCGTCAAGTAAACACACACACACACACACACACAAAAATGAAATAAAGTAACAAGATGCAATGTGTACTCCCAGTCACAAGATCATCCAACCCGCTTATAAATCGGCCAAGTACTTTCTGAGATATTCCATTAAGAAGAAAAACCTTTTGGGCCATTAGAGCCGTTAGTAACGGCTATTCTGGTAAAATAAAACATCGGGCATCATCCGTGACCCATAATGAACATACCTACAAATTTTCAGAAAGATCGGCCCAGAAGTTTTGTCTGGAGCGAGTGGAACATATTTTCACCACGGATAGACACACAGACAGACAGACAGCATTTCTTCGTTCCCAGAAGAAAAAGAAACACCCGAAGGTGCTGGGGAGGACCCAGAGAAGCACTGTCTTCACCTGCCTTTAGAGCAGCCCTGTACCACCCTTGGAGGCCTGCGCTGTGTTGACGATGGGTACAGGCACGCGCAGGACACTCCATTAAGATATCAAGGGACATAACTGCTCCTGAACAGAGGTAAATCAGACTGCAGGATGCAACTCATAACAGCCTTAAAATAGCATCCCCCATGGGTGTACCAGCCCGTATTTCATGACTGCAGAGCCCACCGGCGAGAAACACCACCCTCCAGCTGCCGAGCACACCCCACAGACCCAACCACCCATGCCCACGGACAGATGAAGAGAGTGCCACTCCAGACACAGCCAAGCTTTCGCCATACGGTCTTATGTGCCCTCAAGAGAGAATCCAAAGTTGTAGTCTTTCCCACTGTCAACAGGACTTTCCTGTGGTCAGTGGGTCTTTCCTCACCGTCACTGGACCTTTCTCCAGGGTCAGCCTAGTTAAGGCAAAGAAGAAAAGAAACACCCGAAGGTGCTGGGGAGGACCCAGAGAAGCACTGTCTTCCCCTGCCTTTAGAGCAGCCCTGTACCACCCTTGGAGGCCTGCGCTGTGTTGACGATGGGTACAGGCACGCGCAGGACACTCCATTAAGATATCAAGGGACATAACTGCTCCTGAACAGAGGTAAATTAGACTGCAGGATGCAACTCATAACAGCCTTAAAATAGCATCCCCATGGGTTTGTACCAGCCCGTATTTCATGACTGCAGAGCCCCCCGGCGAGAAACACCACCCTCCAGCTGCCGAGCACACCCCACAGACCCAACCACCCATGCCACGGACAGATGAGAGAGTGCCACTCCAGACACAGCCAAGCTTTCGCCATACGGTCTTATGTGCCCTCAAGAGAGAATCCAAAGTTGTAGTCTTTCCCACTGTCAACAGGACTTTCCCTGTGGTCAGTGGGTCTTTCCTCACCGTCACTGGACCTTTCTCCAGGGTCAGCCTAGTTAAGGCAAAGAAGAAAAAGAAACACCGAAGGTGCTGGGGAGGACCCAGAGAAGCACTGTCTTCACCTGCCTTTAGAGCAGCCCTGTACCACCCTTGGAGGCCTGCGCTGTGTTGACGATGGGTACAGGCACGCGCAGGACACTCCATTAAGATATCAAGGGACATAACTGCTCCTGAACAGAGGTAAATCAGACTGCAGGATGCAACTCATAACAGCCTTAAAATAGCATCCCCCATGGGTGTCCCAGCCCGTATTTCATGACTGCAGAGCCCACCGGCGAGAAACACCACCCTCCAGCTGCCGAGCACACCCCACAGACCCAACCACCCATGCCCACGGACAGATGAAGAGAGTGCCACTCCAGACACAGCCAAGCTTTCGCCATACGGTCTTATGTGCCTCAAGAGAGAATCCAAAGTTGTAGTCTTTCCCACTGTCAACAGGACTTTCCCTGTGGTCAGTGGGTCTTTCCTCACCGTCACTGGACCTTTCTCCAGGGTCAGCCTAGTTAAGGCAAAGAAGAAAAAGAAACACCCGAAGGTGCTGGGGAGGACCCAGAGAAGCACTGTCTTCACCTGCCTTTAGAGCAGCCTGTACCACCCTTGGAGGCCTGCGCTGTGTTGACGATGGGTACAGGCACGCGCAGGACACTCCATTAAGATATCAAGGGACATAACTGCTCCTGAACAGAGGTAAATCAGACTGCAGGATGCAACTCATAACAGCCTTAAAATAGCATCCCCCATGGGTGTACCAGCCCGTATTTCATGACTGCAGAGCCCACCGGCGAGAAACACCACCCTCCAGCTGCCGAGCACACCCCACAGACCCAACCACCCATGCCCAGGACCACATTGTAAAGTACTCCCTGTTCTAAAAGAACTGGGAGTACAAAAATGAAAACTAACCCATTCTTATCTCCCTTATGTTATCTTTTAGTTATGTTGGAAAACATGTAAATGTTCGACAGACCCATCAAATAAACACTCGAGAATGACACGTTTCTTTTAAAATAAAATATCTTTTAATTTAAAAAAAAAAAAACGAATCCGTTCGTAGTATTTCACCGACAGCGGTTCTTTTTCCAAGGGAAGTCACCTTGTGGAGTTTTGAACTGGGGCTTCCAATTGACAACACTGTTAGATAACCTCCCTTGCTGATGTTTTTATGGCATGGACACGGTAATGGTTACGGCATGTTACAGAGGCACGCACTGATTGTGAGAACAAACACTCTGGCATTCTCCTAGGCTACACCTGTTTCAGCGTTTACTACATGGGCACCCTAGAGGGCGCTGACCTCTACAAAGGTCATGTCAGTTCATGAAGGGGGGGGGGGGGGAGGGGGGGAAACGTTCACCAGGGGTAGTGATAAGAGGCATGGGTTCAAAGAGTTACCTTCCATGCATTTTTCTGTCTTGGGATATGCAAAATGCGAAAGGACGACGTACAGGTCACCAGAAAGTGTTAATATTCCATGTAAAGATATGACTTGATAGACAGGCATCAATTCTTAAACAATCTCTTCACTATTCCATGAATCTAGATGACTTCATACACAGGCATCAATCATAAACAATCTCTTCACGATGTTTATGTTCAACGGAAAATTTATGAAAATGTAGCTTAACATGTTCTGGATCCGGCGTTCAATCCGGATTGGCACAAGGGAAGCATACCACAATTTCATTGGGTCGTGATTAGGTCGTATCCTTTCTTTGTACTAAGTTTGGTTGAAATTGGTTATTAGTCTTTCTGTGAAATGTACCAAGCTTGGTTGAAACTGGTGTTTAGTCTTTCTGTGAAATGTAGCAAGTTTGGTTGAAATTGGGTTATTAGTCTTTCTGTGTAATGTACCAAGTTTGGTTGAAATTGGTTATCAGTCTTTCTGTGTACTATACCAAGTTTGGTTGAAATTGGTTATTACTCTTTCTGTGTACTGTACCAGGTTTGGTTGAAATTGGTTATCAGTCTTTCTGTGTACTGTACCAGGTTTGGTTGAAATTGGTTATCAGTCTTTCTGTGTACTGTAGCAAGTTTGGTTGAAATTGGTTATCAGTCTTTCTGTGTACTGTAGCAAGTTTGGTTGAAATTGGTTATCAGTCTTTCAGTGTAATGTACCAAGTTTGGTTGAAATCGGTTATCAGTCTTTCAGTGTAATGAAGCCAGTTTGGTTGAAATTGGTTATCAGTCTTTCTGTGTAATGTACCAAGTTTGGTTGAAATTGGTTATCAGTCTTTCAGTGTAATGAAGCAAGTTTGGTTGAAATTGGTTATCAGTCTTTCTGTGTAATGTACCAAGTTTGGTTGAAACTGGTTATAAGTCTTTCTGTTTAATGAAGCAAGTTTGGTTGAAATTGGTTATCAGTCTTTCAGTGGAATGTACCAAGTTTGGTTGAAATTACCAGCCGCCGTGGCGAAGTGGTTAGCGTCGCGGACTCCCGGCTGGGAGGTCGTGGGTTCGAATCCCATCAGAAGTCATGTGGGTTTTTCTGCCCCGACCGGCTCCTACCCAGAGTTGAGTTGCTGCGGACTCAGTTGGGAAGACTGGGACCACACAGTCGAGTTTCATCCACTTAATGGATGCGTTTCTGAGAGTGTTGCTCAAATTTCATGACCAACACTGCAGGTGCCTGTATCTCTCGGGCCTGGTTGACGCCGGGATATATTATGAAAGGAAGCGTAGAGTACAGCCCTGTCAAGTAGTCTCAGACCGAAATGGAAATCCGTAGCATCATCTTAATTATCCTCATTCTCATCAATCAGCATTTAAAAAAAAAGTCTCAAATTCTGTGGCCCTTCATGCCCTGCTCTCATGGTGACCTCAATTTCGATGTCCTCTCCACGTCTGTGGCCTTGGTTTGGTTCCGTCGGGGTCGCCGGTATCGGCGAGTCCATGGGGGTTGTCGTTGGACGGACGTGGTGGCGCCCTCCGGAGGGAGAGCTCACTCACGCCGGCTCCGCGACTAAGCAATTATTGTCGTCAGTAGGGGGCTTAGTAGGGGGTGTCCTGCGTATGTTAGATCAGAACAGGCGCCACTGAACACCACCGAAGTGACTCGGCAGCAGTGCAGTGTCTCCTCCGGTGGGTTGCCTCTTGACGACTTGACATTGACTGCTCCCTGTGGATTGCCGGTGCCGGGGCTGCGGCGGGGCCGACGGGCTGTGGCTGTGGACGGGGGTATCGGAATGAGCAGCGTGGGTGCACTGCCTCTGAGGTGGCGCAGAGGTTGGGACAGCAAAAAAAAAAAAAAAAGTTTGGTTGAAATTGGTTATCAGTCTTTCTGTGTAGTCTTGCTGACAGATAGACAAACAAGCAAACGGCCGTGGGTGATAATGCAACCTCTTTTAAACAGGTAAAAAAAATCATCTGGAGTCTTCGTATAGTCTCTCTCTCTCTCTCTCTCTCTCTCTCTCTCTCTCTCTCTCTCTCTCTCTCTCTCTCTCTCTGTGTGTGTGTGTGTGTGTGTGTGTGTGTGTGTGTGTGTGTGTGTGTGTGACTTCCAATGTCTAGTTGCCAGCAATATGAAGTTTGCACATCTCTCTCTCTCTCTCTCTCTCTCTCTCTCTCTCTCTCTCTCTCTCTCTGAGTGACTTCCCTTGTCTAGTTCCCAACAATATGAACTTTGCACAGCTCTCTCTCTCTCTCTCTCTCTCTCTCTCTCTCTCTCTCTCTCTGTGAGTGACTTTCCTTGTCTAGTTGCCAGCACTAATGATCTTTCCACAGCTCCAGTGAAAATTTTGTTCGTATTTTCAGCAACAACAAAAACAGTGGAAGGGGGCGGTAGAGGGCATGGGGAATAAATGACACTAAGGCTAAATGAGAAAGAAAAAAAAAAGCGGAACGTTCCCTATCTACACATGCAAACAAAGCGAATGTTCCGTAAACTCACATGCAAACAAGTGGCATGTTCTCTAACTCACATTCAAACAAAGCGGAACGTTCCCCAACTCACATGCAAACAAAGCGGAATGTCCCCCGACTCACATGCAACAAAGCGGAATGTTCCCTAACTCACATACAAACAAAGTGGGATGTTCTCTAACTCACATGCAAACAAAGCGGACGTTCACCAACTCACATGCAAACAACGCGGAAAAGTTCCCTGGGCACATGCAAACAAAGGAATGTTCCCTGACTCACATGCAAACAAAGCGGAATGTTCCCTAATCAATGCAACAAAGCGGAATGTTCCTGACTCACATGCAAAAAAAAAGCGGAATGTCCCCCGACTCACATGCAAACAAAACGGAATGTTCCCAACCACATGCGAACAAAGCAGAACGTTCCCTGACTCACATGCAAACAAAGCAGAATGTTCCTGACTCACATGCAAACAAAGCGGAATGTTCCCTGACTCACATGCAAACAAAGCAGAATGTCCCTGACTCACATGCAAACAAAGCGGAATGTCCCCTGACTCACATGCAAACAAAGGGGAATGTTCCCTAACTCACATGCAAACAAAGCGGTATGTTCTCTAACTCACATGCAAACAAAGCGGCATGTTCTCTAACTCACATGCAAACAACGGAGTGTTCCCTGACTCACATGCAAACAAAGCGGAATGTTCCCGAACTCACATGCTAACAAAGCGGAATGTTCCCTAACTCACATGCAAACAAAGCGGTATGTTCTCTAACTCACATGCAAACAAAGCAGTATGTTCTCTAACTCACATGCAAACAAAGCGGAATGTTCCCTGACTCACATGCAAACAGAGCGGAATGTTCCCTGACTCACATGCAAACAAAGCAGAATGTCCCCTGACTCACATGCAAGCAAAGCGGAATGTTCCTGATTCACATGCAAACAAAGGGAATGTCCCCTGACTCACATGCAAACAAAGCAGAATGTCCCTGACTCACATGCAAACAAAGCGGAATGCTCCCTAACTCACATGCAAACAAAGCGGTATGTTCTCTAACTCACATGCAAACAAAGCGGAATGTTCCTGATTCACATGCAAACAAAGGGGAATGTCCCCTGACTCACATGCAAACAAAGCGGAATGTTCCCTAACTCACATGCAAACAAAGCGGAACGTTCCCCAACTCACATGCAAACAAAGCAGAATGTTCCTGACTCCATGCAAACAAAGCGGAGATGTTCTGTAACTCACATGCAAACAAAGCGGAATGTCCCTGACTCACATGCAAACAAAGCGGAATGTTCCCTAACTCACATGCAAACAAAGCGGAACGTTCCCCAACTCACATGCAAACAAAGCGGAATGTTCCCTGACTCACATGCAAACAAAGCGGAATGTTCCCTAACTCACATGCAAACAGACGCTATCAAAACACGTTCAATTCACTGCTTAATCCTCTCCTTCGGAGGTGTCCCGCCAGCTGTGATCTTTGATAAACTGAAAGAGATCAGCATTTTTCATCTGATCTGAGATTTTACAGAAGGAAGATTTTAAAACAACATTCCGGTGTTTTTAGGTGTAATTTCAGGGTTGTGTGAATTAGGTTGTGTGTGTATGTGATTGTGTGTGTGTGTGTGTGTGTGTGTGTGTGTGTGTGTGTGTGTGTGTGTGTGTGTGTGTTGTTGTTGTTGTTGTTGTTGTTGTTTTCTTTTCTTTCTGTTTTTGTAAATGACTTGTGAGTTGACTTCAATGCAGTGACAGCCTGATATGCCCCTTTGCGGTCGGTTGGGCTATAAGCAACCTTACCTTACCTTACCTTACCTACCTTACCATACCTTACCTTACCGTACCGTACGTACCTTACCGTACTGTACCGTACCTTACCTTACCTTACCTTACCTTACCTTACCTTACCTTACCTTACCGTGCCGTACCGTACCTTACCGTACCGTACCGTACCTCACCTCACCTCACCTCACCTCACCTCACCGTACCGTACCGTACCGTACCTTACCGTACCTTACTTTACCGTACCGTACCGTACCGTACCGCACCGCACCGTACCGTACCATACCTTACCGTACCGTACCGTACCGTACCGTACCGTACCGCACCGTACCGTACCGTACCTCCTGTTTTTCTTTTGTTTTTTGTTTGATCCTTTCGTTCGTGGTGCTCCAGTCGAGTTCCTTCATCGTCATACGTGTTGCTTCTGTATTGTGTCGCCGTCACTGCCTTTCGTTTGGCGGTCAGGTAAACCAGCTTTTATTCTCTTGCCTCAACTTCTCGCCTGCAGTCACTCTGTTTGTTTGAGTTGTTGTTGTTGTTGGTGTTGTTGTCGTTGTTGTTGTCGTCGTCGTCGTTGTCGTTGTTGTTGTTGTTTGTCGTTGCTGTCGTTGTTGTTGTTGTTGTCGTTGCTGTTGTCGTCGTCGTTGTTGTTGTCGATGGTGGTGGTGGTGGTGTCGTTGTTTGTTGTTGTCGTCGTCGTTGTTGTTGTTGTTGTTGTTGTCGTTTTGTTATTGTTGTTGTGTCGTTGTCGTCGTCGTTGTTGCTGTTGTTGTCCTTGTTGTTGTTGTTGTCGTCGTCTTGATCCAGGTGCTACAATCGAAGTGATGCCACTTTCAATTCCCGAAAGCTCACACAGAGACGCCTGCCTAGGAATGTTGACAACTTCACCAGGAGTTACAGTGAAAGCAGTGGGTTTTATCATTATTTATCTTTCAAAGGTACAATGAGTTCAGTGTCAACACGACAAGAGTCCAGCTGGTTCCAGGCAAGAAGGTGCCATGGCTTGTCCTGGAAGATTCCCAGTGGCAAGGCTTGCAGACAAAAAGGAAAAGGCGAGTGTGGGCGGCCTACGCTAACGGCATCGCCGTATCCTTACAGCAGTCCCAAAAAGAGCATTTGCTTTCATTGTACTCCCAGTTCTTATAGAACAGGGAGTACTTTACAATGGGAACGAAGAAATGCTGTCTGTCTGTGTGCCTGTGTGTCTGTCAGTGGTCAAAATGTGTTCCACTCGCTCCAGACAAAACATCTGGACCGATCTTTCTGAAAATTTGTAGGTATGTTCATTATGGGTCACGGATGATGTCCGATGTTTTATTTTACCAGAACAAGCCGTTACTAACGGCTATAATGGCCCAAAATGGTTTTTCTTCTTTATGGAATATCTCAGTGACAAAGTACATTATGACGCATGTTTGATTGTGACGTCAAATACATTATGACGCATGTTTGATTGTGACGTTTTTCAGGGAGATAAACGGGAAGTACGTTTATATGCTTTGCATCTTGTTTTCGACACTTTTGTCAATTAATCACAAATGTGTGAAATGTAATTAATGTACTAAGCACGGAATCCACCACAAAGAAAGGCGTATTGAAAAGAAAATACGATTTCTCTAATGAAGAAACACAATACTGCACCCCCCCCCCCCCCCCCCCCCCCCCACAACACACACACACACCCACCCCCCACATCTTATGAATGAATGGACACCATAGTATCGTCTGCTTCATGCGCTTTCAGTGAAAATCGGGTCAGTATCTATGGTCACTGAGAGAGAGAGAGAGAGAGAGAGAGAGAGAGACTGCATGCCGGTAATAATCGGTATCTTCCAGTGTGGGGGAATTTCGCATTAGCTGGAACTGGTGTGTAACGGACAACACGTGCCATGCGCGCAGCTGTGGCGGGAAAGAATGAGTAGGCGACATCCGCAAGGGGGTGGGCATTGCTGTTAGCTTACGGACAGCTGTTAGCGTAAGGGGCCGACAGGCGGTGATGAAGGTGATGGACAAGCCAAGGCAGTGGGAGGGGGGGGGGGGGGTATGGTAGGCAGGCGAGGTGGGGGAAAGGGGACAGCAGGGGGTCAGAACGAAGGTGGCCACCGCTTTTTAGAAGACTGGACTAATTTTTTTTTTCTTTTTTGTTTTGTTTTAGAGTTTTTAATAAACTTTTAAAAAAAATTTCAATTCAGTATGATGCCATTCAATGCTATACAAAACACCACTAAACAAACATTATATACACAAAACATTACACCAAATATATGCCATGCAAAAACAAAAATTCAAATGATGCAAAAGAATGTTCTTTTCTTGTCTTTTTCCTCATAGAGTGCAGCACATTCATCCACGTAAAATCTCAAAAAAAACTAATTTTTAACCCCTCGTTAAAAGGATACTTAGGATGCAGGGAATATGTTCAATACGCCATTCACTCTACTGAATGTAAACCAAACAATTTGCCAGCACCGACAAAGCAACCCCGCCTGAACTGCTCGGAGTTGTTGTTGTTGTTGTTGTTGTTGTTGTTGTTGTTGTTGTTGTTGTCGTCGTCGTCGTCGTCGTCGTCGTCGTCGTCGTCGTACCCTGGCTAAAAGACTCCAGGGATAATCCGAACAGCCGAAGCACTTGAACACTATGGTACAAATACATCAGCTGGGGATGAGAACATTACGTGTGTGACAGTTTTTGATTACCCTGCCACATGGGCAGCCACACTCCGATTTCGAGGGATTTTGGAGACTGATGATGTTTTGCTGACACAGCCTTAAGCCAAGGCGGAACTGCTCGGAGTGAAATGCGTGATCAACACTCACACAAAACACAACACAACGTAACCTCACTGTGCTGACGACATCATTCAGTGGATTTGTGGGACCGATGACCTGAGAAGTCAGATGACGTAATACTCTTCTCAACTTCAGGAAGATAAAAAGTTGAAGCCATGCGCAACACCCATGGATTAGTTGCAATATTTCGTTTTGTTATAAAAACCTTCTTCCAGCACCGACGGTGGCCAACTGAGAAACAAAACAGCATGGAATTCTGTGGTTGTGGAACTGAAAAAAAGTTCACTGGTAAAACGAGTTCACTGGAAAGAAAAAGAGTTCAATGAGGGATTGGGGGATGGAGGGGAAATTGTGGGAGGGCATGGAGAACAGGGAGGGGACAGGAGGGAGGGGGTGGAGGGTGTGAAGGGGGGAGAGCAAAGAGAGAGAAGTGGAGGGAAGGTGGTGAAATGAGCTGGGAGGGGGAGAGACGATGAAATCAACAATGATCATTGTAGCAACACTAACAATAATCATCATCGTCATTACCACTACCTCTACCACCATTATCATAAACAAATAAAGGAGGATGGAAAGGAAATGGAATTGTCAACTTCATCCAAAGGTCTCAACTGAATTCAGGATGCAAAAATCCAGCAGCAGATTTGATTAAAGTGTGTGGGGAGGAGGAAAAGGGGGGTGGGGTGGGGGTGGGGGGTGGGGGGTCAAAGCGCACCTTTTGTAATTAAAAAAAAGTAGGGGGAGGGGTCGGGAACAAGATGCAGATTTTTTTTTTTAAATCATGGTTAAGGGGGGTGGGGGGTGGGGAGGTCACCGTAATCACGAAGGTGCATTGAACGCATTTCCTAGATATCTATCTAATACACATTCATAGTATCCTTTTTTTTAAGTGAGGTGGTGGGGGGGGGGGGGGGTCCGAAAGACCTGGAGATCCCCCATCCCTACACCCTCGTCATGCCTCCTGCCCCTCCCCCCTCCTGCCCCTCCCACCTCCTTTCCCCTCCCCGCCCCCACCATTCGGCATCTGTGAAACAACATGCTGCAGAATGCTGTTCTGATCTGATGGGATGTGACAGAGCTGTCCTCTCTGCTTCTCTTCACAATACATCCAGGCGAAAATGAGATATTTGTTCCTACCATGATGCCAGAACAAGAAAGAGAAACGCAGAGAGAGAGAGAGAGAGAAGATGAGAGAGAGAGAGAGAGAGAGAGGAGAGGAGAGAGAGAGAGAGAGAGAGAGAGAGGCAGAGGCAGAGAGACAGAGAGAGAGAGGCAGAGAGACAGAGAGAGACAGAAACTGACAGAGGGAGACAGAAACTGACAGAAAGAGAGAGGGAGAAGAGAGAGAGAGAGAGAGAGAGAGAGAGAGAGAGAGAGAGAGAGAGAGAAAGAGAGAGAGAGAGAGAGAGAGAGAGAGAGAGAGAGAGAGAGAGACAGAGAGAGAGGTGTGAAGAGAGAGAGAGGCAGAGGCAGAGTGTCAACCTCGGGGTATGTCAGTGGAGGAAGGACAAGCGCACAGCCCAAACACACTCACAGCTTGCTTACAATCTCATTCATATATCATGCATTCGTCACATCAAACCACTAGTAAAGTCTATAACTTTACTACACATAATCATGGAAGCAAACATCAATGCGCATGGAATCAAACAAAATAAAACATTCTCCTTTTCCTTGAACTTCACAAAACCATTGTCTAAATCATCATAACTAACCCGGGTATAAATAGATTTTCCACTTTACCTGGCCAGGTGATCTTAAACTATTTACGAATCACTGTCTTTCCTTTTCTTTTTTTTCTTTTCTTTTCACTGTCACTTTCACAAACACCAGTCACAACACAACTGCTGGCACTGGTCAGCTTGGACCGCTGGCACTGGTCAGGTTGGACTGCTGGCACTGGTCAAGTTAGACTGCTGGCAACTGGTCAGGTTACTGGCGTTGGCCTGATGAAAGTGGCGCCGCCAGGTATGAAGTCGAACCCCGGTTCAAGTCGAACAGTGACTACCATACAGACATTGATCTGTTCTCCTCCTTTCTTCCTGCATTAACGCATTGCACTCTCTCTCTCTCTCTCTCTCTCTCTCTCTCTCTCTCTCTCTCTCTCTCTCTCTCTCTCTCTCTCTCTCTCTCTCTCTCTCTCTCTCTCTCTCTCTTCTCTCTCTCTCTTCTTCTAGTCTGCTCTATCAAATGGACATGGTTGCTTTTCTTTTCTTTTTCTTTTTTTTTTTCTTCATCAGTTAGCAACTCTCTCTCTCTCAACATCTCTCCTTAGTCCTTCCTCTGCAGACTCTATATGGTGCTAATGCTTAGACTCAGTTCTCTCATCTCTCTGCCTTTTCTCTCGAGCAGAGACTACTCTCAGAACCTCTCTCTCTCTCTCTTCTGTTCTCTCTCTTCTTCTCCTTCACTCACGCATCGCTTTCTTATTATCATCCCATGTGTCAAAGGGTGAGTACCATTGGTCAGTATTTTCCCGCCTCCTACTGAGGTTACCTCCCTCTAATTCCATTGGACATTCAAATCGTCAAGTCACATCTACTAGCCTTGCTCTCTGTGGTGGTCAATGGGTCATTTAATTAATTAGCTTGATTTTACCCCCACCACACAATACCTTCCCCCTTCCTACTTCAACCTGTGACGTCTGGCTAAACTATGGGCGCTGGTCGCAAATTGGCTAGATCAGTCTGACCCAGGTGCCGAGACCCGTCTGGCCAGACCTATCGAAACGTCGGCTAAGCTACTTAGTCTGTCCGCTGGACAGACTGTCTCCGTGGAGCCTCTCCGCTATGCCTAATTGGCTGACGCGACACCTTAAGTCGTCTGCCTGGACACCAGGATATTTGAGTTGGAGCTTATGTCCAAACAAACTGGATGGCGACTGACCACGACTTCGGTTTTTCTTTTTCTGTCCGTGACAATTTCCCCCTTGCAAAAGACTATGCTTAGCATCGTCTCAAAACAACGGTACAAAAAAAGACAACAACAACCGAATTTGCTGACACCACAGCTACACGTGCGAGGTTTTGCAAAATAATTTACAACAAACGGTTTCCAAATTATAGGCATATATCAATAGTGATATCACCCCATGAGTTATCATTGACGTGCGATTTTGCCTTATTTGAGCTCACTTTCTGATAACCTCTGTGCGCACCTATGCGATTCCCCACCTGCGGATTTGCCACCTCTTCTTTTCACAACTACTATGAAGAGCACAATCTAATATGATCACGATCCATGACACCTCACTGAGGGATTTCCATCCTCACTTACCACAAACAGTGCATTACTACACAAGCGACTGTATGCTCCAAACATAACACATTTACATGAATAAGTCTCACAAAGAAAATATGAACCATAGCCAAATGGGAATGAACCCATATCCACTCAACATAACTGTAATCAACACATATTATCAACAAAGCACCCGGATATGACTGACTTCCTCTGAGTTGCAGCTTGCTAGACTACACGGCTTAAATAGTCAGCTCCTACATTCTGTCGACCTGGGATGTACTGCACTCGATCCGTGGGGCTGCGTGCCTTTGCCCAAGCAGCACCCTACTTTTTTTCGGGCTGCGCCCCCGCAGGAATTTGGGGGTTGATGACCCGTCCTCGATCCAAATTTTTCCCCATACAAGTATTTGTGAAATTTCGGCACCCCCCACACGACAGCCAAACACTCCTTCTCACTTTTGGGCCCCTTTTTCTTCACACTTCTTTAAAACTTCCTGCTAGCATACCTCACGGGAAACTCGACCCCTTCGTGCTCCTCCCAATTTTTAATGCCCTCCCCCCACCCCTGATGCGTCCGTACGAAACCGAAAGGGTTTTCGACATATCGGTAGCTTAAAGAGGGGAGGGGAACCCTGGGCGTTCTAGAAACTGCCCTTGCAGGGGCTTCCCTCCTGCCGCGTCTGACCATTTGCCCCCTTCCCGGGTTTTCCCTGCCTTGACCAAATCACTGAGGGGAACTCGTGTTTGCTGCAAAATTTTGGAAAAAACCTCCCTGTAGAAGCCAAAAAAAACCGCCAGGGACTCCTGCCCTTCTGTTTTGGGTTTTTGGGTCCTCTGAATTCTTCATTTTCCCTCCCCCTTTTCCCCTTTTCGGGCTGCTTTGTGTCCCCTCCAAAAAAACAAAACCTGGGGAAACTCCCGGCTTGGAAAACCAATCTGACACTTTTTTGGGGCCGGGGGCTGTGGATTGGCTTGTTTCAACCTCTCAAAAAAACGGGCTGCTACCCCCCTTTCATTTGCCCTCCCTTTCTCAGTTGCTATCAAAAATGTCACCCATAAATTATTACGCCTTCCAAACCCCCAATAATTTCCCTTTCCTGTCTCCTACGTCTACCCTTCATACAGTGACCCCATCCCTGAAACCCTTCTTCTCCTGGAAACTGGGGGCAACAAAATCTCACCTTTTCTGCTGGGTCTCCCTGAATTTTTGGGCGGAGCAAATTCGAAAAGGAAAAAGGGTTTTGGGTTTCCCCATTCACATCAATTGGGTAATCCTGATCTACCTTTTAAATGATTGTGAATGGCCCTTTTTCCAAAATGCATCAGCAGTTTTGTTGTGATCCTTTGGGAAGCGAAACAGGACTTGATCCCCCACTTGAGGGATTGTTTTCCTTTACTCCGGCCAAAATTGCTTTCTGCACGCCCCTAGCCCCCTGCAAACTTTCCTTCCCAACCCTTACATGTTCAAAACCTCTGCCCATTTTTGGGAAAGGGCAGATTGGGCCAATAGATGGGAAGGGCCAAATCCCCCTGAAGGGGGTGTCAAAAAAGGAGGGTTTAAAGGCCCCCTTCCCCTTTTTAAACCCTTCTTGTGGCTAACCTTTACAACGCCCACATGACATGCGGGAAACGCTTTTGTCCCCATTGCCCCTTTGGCCAGGGGAAAATATCAAAGATTGGGCCCAGCTGTTTTGCCGGTGCCGAGATGACCCCCCATGAGCGACCGTGACCCGGGACAGGGACAGTGTCACGATAACAGGGTCCCTCTAACTAGTTGTAAACCTTACCTTTTTTCCCTTGGTGAACATCGGTACAAACTTCCCCCTTTAAAACCAAAAATTTCTGTCTCCCTCCCTAACCCCCTGTTTCTTCCACCTCTTGCCAACTCCCAAGACTTCACGAGCAAAGGGTTCTTTTTCCCTGCGCGGGCCCAAAACTCATCAGGCGCACATTTTAGGGCCTGATTTTCCTTCCTGGAACGACTAACGGTTTATAAACCCTTTTTCCCTCCTTCTTGCCCCGTGTTTGAACTGCTGCCCCTTTTGCAGTCCCAACCCAAATCAGGATCCCCCGGTTTTCCCTTTCACCTTGGGAAAATTTCCAATGATCAAATCATAAAAAGGGGGTTTTTCCATCCCCAGCGCAGACAACTCGCCTGAAATTTGGGGGAGTACTTCTATCTTTGGGAACTGGGGGAATCCCCCACAGTGCCATCGATTAAAGGGAAAAGGGGTTTGGGTTTGCCCTGTCAAAACCCCTTTCCCCGACCACGTTGTTTTTACCACACCACTTTAAAAAACCCGTGTTCGTTAAAACCCTTTTTCCCCCTTTTGCTGGGCCCTCCACCCCCCCTTTCCACTGGTTAAAGAACCCCTCAGCCCATTTCCCTATCCCCGGGCACTGACTGCTGTCCAGTACTTGAATTTGGCCCTACTCCACCCTCTTCGATTGGGTCCCTTTTGGGTTTCCCCTGCGGTCGGGTTTTTTTGGCGACCCCTTTTTCAACCTCTTTCAAGGCTGCTGCCTTTTGGAACCTCATGCGACAAACCCCGCCACATGTCCCTTCTTGTGACAAAGAAACACCTAAAGTCCCTTTTCCCCTTCCCTTTTGCCCCACCCCCTGGGGTTTTCAGGGCTTTGCAGAAAATCCCCTAGTTTCCCTTTCAAATCTTCCATTTTGGCCTGGCACCTGTTTTTTCCCCGAAAAATTAGTGCCCCCAAAAGTCCTCCCTTGGGACACCTCTGCTAACTCGCAAAATTTCCCCCGCTGTCCCCCTGGGTGTTTCTCTTTCAAATGATTGTTAATCAGGACCCCCAATGACAAAATCTTTTTTCTAACCAGTTTTTTCAATTCAGCGAAAATCCCTTTTTTTACCCCTCAAATCTAAAACCCCTTCTAAAAAAGTGATCTAAAAAGTGCCCCCCAAAATAATGTACGTTTCAACCCGCTTGTAATCTAGTGTTTGAAATTCTTTCTGAACCCTCCCTTTTGAGGTCAAATTCCCCCTTTATTTAAAAACCCTTAAAACAAACCAAAAAACAGATTGTTGGGGCTCTTTGGGAATGCATGAAATTTTGCAATGCCTTACCCGTCAATAGTGCTGACAAAAAGACTGCCCCCTCTTTGGGAAAGGCCCAAACCCCGAAAATAGTAAACAAAATTTCAAAACGACTGATGTCCCATCAATCGAATCTTTATCCTTTTAGAGGGAAATTTTTGGGAAAAAAAGGTCGAGGGGCTTTTAAATGCGCACAGGGTCATGGAAAAATTTAATACCATCATCCCTGGTTTTCCCTCTGTGTTCTCACTTTTTTTAACTCTAATTGAAAAACTTATTTTTGTTTCCTGCGTTCCCTGGCCCGATTATCATTAGCCTGAAACCTTAATCTTTCTTTTCTCCCGCGTTGCGCTTTTGCTTTAATCCTTTCCTGCCCCTGCTGTTTTTTACGGGGACACGGGGGCTTTCCCCCTCGCTCTCTCTTTCCATCTTTTGTTGGGGTTTTTAACGAATTTCTCGCAACTCCCTCCCAGTAGCCTAAATCCGAGCGACACTCACAAGTTTTCAATAGGGGGTTCTTTTTCGTCCGCCTTTTTATCCTTTTTTTTTTTTTTTTTTTTTTTTTAAAAGAAATTTTTTTTATTACGACAGCCAAACTGGTTTGGTTCCGACAGGGGTGAGTAATACACAATCCTATGAATGAAATATTATTGGGGCAACGTTAAAAGTTTTTTTTAAGACCCTAGCGCCTGACCCAAATAGAGGCAAATTATGGCAATCTGTTTCGAAATAGTACTCTGGGGGGAAATTGGGCCCGCCTAGTGTTAACTTCTTGGGAAACAAAGCCAAACCTAGTATTTAACTATCTTGGGGAAAAAAACGTAAGAAAAAAACTTTGCCTTAGGATTTTCCCAAAACTTGAAACCCACCCAGCTCCCTCTGGAAAATGAACAAATTTCAAAAAATGGGGCCGAAATATTCCCGGGAGGCTCGCCAAAAAATTGTCAACCTCGGGTTTTTCAGTGGGGAAAGGCAAGCGACAGCCCCCAAAACACCACCCGCTTGCTTACAAATTTTTTCAATATCATGCATTCGTCAATCAAACCAAATAGTAAAATCTATAAATTTATACACATAATCATGGAAAAAAACATCAAAGGCATGGAATCAAAACAAAAAAAAACCCTTTTTCCTTTCCCTTTAACTTCACCCAAAACCATTTGTCTAAAACCCATAAATAACCCCCGGGGATAAATAGGTTTTTCCCCTTTTTCCTGGCCAGGTGATCTTAAACTATTTACGGGAAACACGTCTTTCCTTTTCTTTTTTTTCTTTTCTTTTTACTGTCACTTTTACAAAACATCCCCCAAACAAAAGGGTTTGGGACTGGTCAGTTGGGCCCCTGGGGACTGGTCAGGGGGGGACTTTCTGGCATGGGCAAGTTAGATGGGGCACTGGTCAGGGGTTTCGGGGGGGGGCCTGAAGAAATTTGGGGCCCCAGGTAAAGAAGTCGAACCCCCGGTTTTAAGTCGAAAATTTTCTACCATACAGACAATTTAAATTTTCTCCTCCTTTCCCCCTGCATAACCCCATTGCACCCTCTTCCCCCTCTCCTCTCTCTCTCTCTCTCTCTCTCTCTCTCTCTCTCTTTCAGTTGCTCTATCAAATGGGGCTTTGGGTTTCTTTTTTTTCTTTTTTTTTTTTTTTTTTTTCATCAGTTAGCAACTCTCCCCCTCTCAAACTCTCCTTAGTCCTTCCTTCAGGGCTCTATAAAGGCTAAAACTTAGATCAAACGTGCGAGTTTTGCAAATAATTTACAACAAACGGTTCCAAATTATAGGCATATATCAATAGTGATATCACCCAATGAGTTATCATTGACGTGCGATTTGCCTTATTTGAGCTCACTTTCTGATAACCTCTGTGCGCACCTATGCGATTCCCCCACCTGCGGATTTGCCACCTCTTCTTTTCACAACTACTATGAAGAGCACAATCTAATATGATCACGATCCATGACACCTCACTGAGGGATTTCCATCCTCACTTACCACAAACAGTGCATTACTACACAAGCGACTGTATGCTCCAAACATAACAACATTTACATGAATAAGTCTCACAAAGAAAATATGAACCATAGCCAAATGGGAATGAACCCATATCCACTCAACATAACTGTAATCAACACATATTATCAACAAAGCACCCCGGATATGACTGACTTCCTCTGAGTTGCAGCTTGCTAGACTACACGGCTTAAATAGTCAGCTCCTACATTCTGTCGACCTGGGATGTACTGCACTCGATACCTGTAGGGCTGCAGTGCCATTGCCCAACGCAGCACCCTACTGTTTTTCAGCTGCGCCTCCTGCAGGAATTTGAGTGGTTGATGATCCGTCTCGATCACGAACTCTTTCCCATACAAGTATTTGTGAAATTTCTGCACGGCCCACACGACAGCCAAACACTCCTTCTCTACTGTTGCGTACCCTTCTTCACACTTCGTTAACTTCCTGCTAGCATACCTCACAGGAAACTCGACCCCTTCGTGCTCCTGCAACAATACTGCACCTATCCCACCACCTGATGCGTCCGTACGCAACAGAAACGGTTTCGACATATCAGGTAGCTTCAAGATGGGACGGGAACCTAGTCGTTCTAGCACTGTCTGCAGTGCTTGCTCTGCCGCGTCTGACCACTCGACCACTGCCGGTTTCCCTGCCTTGACCAAATCACTGAGAGGACTCGTGATTGCTGCGAAATTTGGAACAAACTCCCTGTAGAAGCCAATAAAACCTAGCAGACTCCTGACTTCTGTTTTGGTCTTTGGTCTCTCTGAATTCTTCATCTTCTCCACCTTTCCCTTTTCTGGCTGCTTTGTGTCGCCTCCAACAACAAAACCTAGGAACTCCAGGCTTGGAAAACCAATCTGACACTTTGTTGGTCTGGCTGTGAGATTGGCTTGTTTCAACCTCTCTAAAACTGCTGCTAGCTGCCTCATATGCTCCTCCCATGTCTCAGATGCTATCAGAATGTCATCCATGAAATTCACTACGCCTTCCAAACCCGTCAATAACTTCCTCCTGTCTCCTACTGTCTAGCCCTTCATACAGTGACACATCCCTGTATGACTCTTCTCCTGGAAACTCGGGCAACAAAATCTCACCTTCTTCTGCTGGGTCTCACGCTGAATATATTTGCGGAGCAAATTCGCATGGAAAAGTTTTGGTTTCCCATTCACATCAATTCGGTAATCCTGATCTACCTTTTCAATGATTGTGAATGGTCCTTTCCAATGCATCAGCAGCTTGTTGTGATCCGTGGGAAGCAGTAACAGGACTTGATCTCCCACCTTGAGGGATTGCTTCCTCATCTTCCTGTCATATTGCTTCTTCTGCACGACCCTAGCCTCCTGCAAACTTTCCCTTGCAACCTTACATGTCTCATACCTCTGCCCACCTTTGGAACAGGGCGAGATTGGGCCAATCAGATCGACGGCCACTCTCCTGAATGGTGTTCAATTAAAGGAGGCTGTTTAAGAGGCGCCTTCCTCTTCACCCTTCTTGTGGCTGACCTTTGACACACGTCACATGACATGCAGAAACGCTTTATGTCTGCCATTGCGCCTGGCCAGTGAAAATCATCAAAGATTCGGTCAGCTGTTTTGCCGGTGCCGAGATGACCCGCCATGAGCGACTCGTGACCCACTGACATGACAGTGTCACGATAACATGCTGGTACCTCTAACTGAGTTGTCACCTTACCTGTCTTCCCTTGGTGAACACTCGGTACAACATCCCGCCTTTCACCAGAAATTCTGTCTCACCTCTCTAACCACCTGTTTCTCTCCACCTCTTGCCAACTCCCAAGACTTCACGAGCGAAGGGTCTTGTTCCTGCGCTGCCCTAAACTCATCAGGCGACACATCTATGCCTGACTTCCTTCCTGGAACGACTAACGGTTTATCAACCTTTTCCTCCTTCTTGCTCCGTGTTTGAACTGCTGCCCCTGTAGCAGTCAACAACTCAGGATCCCCTGGATCCTTTGCACCTGGAATATTTCCATGATCAAATCATAAAGGGGTTTCTCCATCACCAGCGCAGACAACTCGCCTGAGAAGTAAGGGGTACGTACTTCTATCTTGGCAACTGGGAACTCCCTCACAGTGCCATCGATTAGAGTACAGGTCTGGATTTGCCCTGTCAAATCCCTTTCTCGACCAGCGTTGTTCTTACCACACCACATGAACAACCAGTGTCTCGTAACACTTTCACCTTCTGCTGGCCAATCCACCCTTCTTCCACTGGTAACGAACCACTCAGCCTAGTGCCCTCCATCCCTGACACTGACTGCTGTCCAGTACTAGCCATAGGCCGTACTCCACCCTCTTCAGATTGGATCCCTTTTGGTTCCACTGCAGGTCGTTTCCCCTGGCGACCCTTATCAACTCTTGCAAGGCTGCTGCCTTCTGGAACCTCATGCGACAATCCCTCGCCACATGTCCCTTCTTGTGACAAATGAAACACCTAATGTCCCTTTGCCCTTCCTTCTGCCCGACCACTGGGTTTGCAGACTTTGCAGAAAACTCCCCTAGTTTCCTTGCACTCTTCTCATCTGTGCCTGGCACCTGTTTCTCCTGCACCTTAGTGCCCAAACGTGCCTCCCTGTACACCTCTGCTAACTTCAGCAACTCCCCTGCTGTCTCTGGCTGTCTCTCTTTCAAATGTATAGTTAACTCAGGACCGCAACATGACAAAATCTGTTCTTTCATAACCAGTTCTTTCAATTCAGCGAACTCCCTTTTTGTACCACTCAACTCTAACCACTTCTCAAAATAGTGATCTAACGTGCACCAAACTGAGTGTACGTTTCACCTGCTTGTAATCTAGCTGATCGAAACTTCTTTCTGAACCCCTCCTCTGTGAGGTCAAATCCCTTCATTAAAGACTCCTTCACAGCACCAAAATCAGATTGTTGGTCTGCTGGTAATGCAGTGAAAATCTGCAATGCCTTACCCGTCAATAGTGCTGACAAAATGACTGCCCACTCTTCTGAAGGCCAACCCTGACTAGTAGCAAACGTTTCAAAACGACTGATGTACGCATCAATCGAATCTGATCCTTCAGAGAATTTTGGCAACTTTGGTCGAGGGGCATAACTGCGCACAGGGTCACTGGAAACTGAACTACCATCATCAGTGGTCTCCCTCTGTGTTCTCACTTTTTCTAACTCTAATTGAATCCTTAATCTTTCTGTTTCCTGCGTTTCCCTGGCCTGATTATCATTAGCCTGAATCCTTAATCTTTCTGTCTCCTGCGTTGCGCTAGCTTTAATCCTTTCCTGCTCTGCTGTTTCTACTGCGACACGGCGTCTTTCCGCTCGCTCATCTCTTTCCATCTTTTGTTGGGTTTCAACGAATGCTCGCAACTCCTCTCCCGAGTAGCCTAAATCACGAGCGACACTCACAAGTTGTTCAATAGGGGTGTCTTTTCGTCCGCCATTTTATCCTTTTTTTTTTTTTTTTTTTTTTTTTGAACAAGATTTTATTATTACGACAGCCAAACTGGTGGTTACCGACATGAGTGACGTAATAGCACAATCCTATGAATGATAATATTAGCTTGGGACAACGTAATTAGTTTTTTAAAGACGCCTAGCGCCTGACCCAACTATGAGAGCAAATTATAGGCAATCTGTGCGAAATAAGTACTCTGGGGCTGAAATGCCAAGCCTAGTGTTAACTATCTTGGAAGCAATGCCAAGCCTAGTATTTAACTATCTTGGAAACATACAGTAAGACACAACTTTGCCTTAGGATTACAATACTTGAATCCCACCCAGCTTCCTCTCTGAGAAGATGAACAATTACAATAAATGGGCCAGAATATCCT
Source organism: Conus ventricosus (assembly GCA_018398815.1). NCBI lineage: Eukaryota > Metazoa > Mollusca > Gastropoda > Neogastropoda > Conidae > Conus > Conus ventricosus. Next base: position 52,932 of record JAFLJL010014307.1, on the reverse strand, counting down.
GGCAGGCTCGCCAATAAATTGTCAACCTCAGGGTATGTCAGTGGAGGAAGGACAAGCGCACAGCCCAAACACACTCACAGCTTGCTTACAATCTCATTCATATATCATGCATTCGTCACATCAAACCACTAGTAAAGTCTATAACTTTACTACACATAATCATGGAAGCAAACATCAATGCGCATGGAATCAAACAAAATAAAACATTCTCCTTTTCCTTGAACTTCACAAAACCATTTGTCTAAATCATCATAACTAACCCGGTATAAATAGATTTTCCACTTTACCTGGCCAGGTGATCTTAAACTATTTACGAATCACTGTCTTTCCTTTTTCTTTTTTTTCTTTTCTTTTCACTGTCACTTTCACAAACACCAGTCACAACACAACTGCTGGCACTGGTCAGCTTGGACCGCTGGCACTGGTCAGGTT
>JAFLJL010014307.1:17500-25000 GCA_018398815.1 Conus ventricosus | reverse complement strand
TAACAATATTCATCTCGTTCAATATGCTGATGACATTGCTATATGGATGAATACAAACGTCAGAAAACAAACAAATAAGAGAGTTATAACACATGTTCAAAACCTATACCAAGTTGAGCTAGATAAGTTAGATTTATACATGAAAGAAAATGGTTTAGAACTTTCGGGAGAAAAGACACAATTAATGCTTTTTATTAATGGTGATACTCCAAAGCATCCTCCTCAGCTTGTTATAAAAGGCAACACTCTTAAATATTCAAAAGCTGTAAAATTTTTAGGAGTCTATTTAACCCCTAAGTTAAAGTGGCGATATCATATTGAACACATAATAAGTAAAGCTAGACAAAGATTAAATTTCCTCAAAATAATTAATGCTCAGTCATGGGGACAAGATACTCAAACACTTTTACACCTTGCTACCAGTTTAATTCGATCGAAATTAACTTATGGTCAAGAGGTTTATTTCTCAGCTCCACGGACGCTGCTAAAAAAATTACAAAGCATAGATAGTAAGGCTGTTAAGTTGTCACTTGGTGTGCCAGTACACACAAATACGCTCAAAACATACAGAGCAGCTAATCTGTTAACTCTTGAGGACCAACGGAAGTTGGCCACCGCAAAGTATGTGACTAGATGTCTTTCAGTTTCTAATTCAGTGACAAATGACATTTTTCTTGACTCAAGACAGGATTTCCCGAAAAGAGCGCAAAACATTTCATATCTTCAACCTATTAGAAACTATACTGATGATCTTTTTAAGAGTTGTGATATTGATATTGCATCAATTTCAAGTAGTCCCATAATACCCATTATTCCTCAATGGGAGCATATTTCTGCTAGATTCGATACAGATTATACAACTCTAAAAAAAGAGGATAACATCAATCTTATATCCGTTGAAGCAAAAGAACATGTAGAAAATAAGTATCCGAATCATTTAAAGATTTTTACAGATGGTTCAGTTTTGGAATCATACACAGGGGCTGGATTTGCTATTCCTGTTTTCAAGATAAGAAAGTCATTTTGTCTAGGAAAAGGTTTTTCTGTATTTACTGCAGAACTATATGCAATTCTTATGGCCTTATCCTTCATAGCTGATATTGATACTGCGATTTATAGCATTTTACTTTGTGTTGACTCAAAATCTGTTCTTTACAGTCTGCAAAACTGGAATGCAAAAGTTCGAAAAGATTTGATAGTTGACGTAAAATACTTAATACATTCAATTATATGTAAAGGTATTAATGTAGAATTTTGTTGGATTCCATCTCACTGTGGTATTTGGGGGAATGAAATGGCTGATAGATCAGCGAAAGAAGGAGCTATTAGAAAATATCCTGATAGTCCACTAAAATTAGAAAAACATGAAATAAATTCGATGTTAGAAAGTCGGATAATGACAGAAAAGCTTCCTTCAAAGTCAAAAATATTACCGTGTTCGAGATCCTTGTCTAGTCTCATTTATAAAATTCGATTAAATTCATGGAAGACTAAATTTTCAAAAAATGTAGAATGTGCTTGTGGTCATCCAATATCAATTGAACATATTCTTTTTGATTGCCCATACAGCGAAGAAATGATACAAATTGCATCAGTTTTATCCAGCACTATACTTGCAAATTTATTGTAAACATTAAATCATTTGTAGTTATTGTATTAATGTTTATATGTAGCCTTTCACACATAAGTGCATATTCACCACTAACACACACACGCACACACTCGCACGCACACACACACACACACATACACACACACACACACACACACACACACACACACACACACACACACACACACACACACACACCACTCTACACACACATGCATACGCACAGTACACAAACACACGCACACACACACACTCACACACACTCTCACACACACACACACACACTCACACACACACACACACACAGACACGCACGCGCGCGCCTGCGCGCACGCGCGCAAACACAGGCACAAACTCTTACGCAGCCCGTTTTAATTTGTTGTTGTTGTTGTTGCTGCTGTTTTTTTTTTGTTTTTTTTTTATTGGTTTATTTTTAGTCTAATATCACCATTGTTGTGAACAGACGTTAAATTAATCAATCAATCAAATCAATCAATCAACGTACACAGTAAATCCACAACAAACATGAATTATAACCATGCTAGTTTTCCACGCACCATAAGCCTGAATACTTGAGAGAGAGAGAGAGAGAGAGAGAGAGAGAGAGAGAGAGAGAGAGAGAGAGAGAGAGAGAGAGAGAGAGAGACTCACACTGCGATTTTCTCGGCAATCATGAGCGCTTGCATAATCCGAGATGACAAAGCAATACATAGTTAGACCATTCCAGCCATTCTCGGCATTAAAACGACACCTGATGGCAACAGCCATAAATCTGCCATCAGCTTTTTCTACCATTGTGTTTTTTTTTTTTTTTCAGTATTAGAAAAGGACATTTTCTAACAAACTTTGATCAGCCAGTCTGTGTGGATTGCTTTGTGCACTAATAAAAGACATGTTATATAATACATTCTGTTGAATGTTAAGTTACATCTTATCAAGAGTAGATTACTTACTTACTTAGACTTAGATGCTCGCGCGTCTTGCGACGCATGAGGCAGTCAAGGCGCTCCAGTGTGCACGGTCCTCAGCCAGTTTGCTAGTGTCACTCCATCCTCTGTCAACGAGTCTGAGGTCTATCTCCACTGTCTGTCGCCAGCTCGTATAACGCAATTTCTGCTAAATAAGCTGCGGATATGAATAAATGTATTACAAAATTTAGAACTATGGCTGAACACTTACAGATGTTTCATGCCGAAATACATCTGGAAATACATTTGAAATAGTGATCTGCCAAGTGAACACAACAAACTCTGAAGTACCGCGCTTCGACCTGTAGGTCTTGTTCAGTCAGGACAGGGAGCAGTGAAAATGAGTGAATTATAGGGAGGGAGAGGGAGGAGGGTAAAAACAAAAATTATCAGTCGCCATGAAAATGACGTAACAGGAATATTTTGAAAGAAGGGGCCTGGAACAAAGAAGAGGAGGGGGGGAGGTGCAGAGAGAGAAGGAGAGATGGGATGAAAAAGAGGACGTAAACGTAAAATATCAGATCGTTTACTGATAGCAATGGGAATTTTGTGTTCTGTATTGAAAAGATTCCCATTCCAGTCAGTGAAGGATTTAAAACCTTAACACTTTAACGTCTCGTTTGCATATCGTTTCTCCTTCTTCTCTCCCCCTTCCTCCCAAACTTCTCTCCCCCTTCCTCCCAAACTTCTTCTCCCCTTCCTCCCAAACTTCTCTTTTCGAAACCCCTGTAAAAGGTCATTTTCATAGAGACTGATGATTTGAATACCTGCAGTTGTTGCTGTCGTTGTTGTTGTTGTTGATATTTTCCCCATAAGTTACTCGTTTTCATCGTTTGTTTATTTGGTCGTGTCGTGCCTGATAAAGACCAACAGATCAAGGCTCCACAATTTAGTGTCGTAGCGTCCCTTTTTCGGCTCATCATTTCAATAGTTCTTTTCAGGATTTAAGTTCTTCCTGTAGGCCTAGTCATTATACTCTAAACCCAAATGTAGCTGAGTAAGACGTTGGGTGAATCAAATAAGTTCAGCAGCATTCAAACAGAAAAAGACAAATCTTAAATAAATGTTAGCGAACCGCCCAGAGAAACGTGGACAAACGAGTCACAAGACAAAACACAACGCGTTTCGACCTTTAGGTCTTCTTCAGGTGAGACACACGAATGAAATAACGACAATTCACTTAGCTTTGATCGCTTCAGATCGCTTCAGAGTTCAGCGCAAGGAAGAAGGCGTTGAATGAGACAGTTTTTCTTGTTCCAACGAGCACAGAACTTCGTTCACATACACACACACTCACTCACACACACGCGCGCGCACGCGCCTGAGAAGAACGTATTGTAAATTTTACATTGCTGATGAAACGACCGAAGGTATGCGTGAAAATGTAAAATATATGCTCCAAACACAAATCAAACGTCACACATGTTACGTCAAAATAGGACGTCATGCGTTCGTCAGCTTATTGATGATGCGCAGGTGACGTGTTAGTCAAGGGGAAGAAAAGGAATTCTACCAAAGTGTCAGGCTGACCTAGATTTCTGACATGACCATTCCACCCAAGGGTAGGAGAATGCAAGAATGATGAGATATACAGACTTGGCAAGAGGGAGTCCTGCGTTAGGCGCCCATTGTGTAACAACCAAAGACAGCATGGCTTATCAAGGTCGGTGCACTTAAGACTACTGCTGCCACTGGTGATAGCAAAGATATCTGGGTAAATGTAGGGAGAGGAGAGGGGTTTGGGGGGGAAGGGACCGGTGAGTTGGAAAGTGGAATGAGATGGGAATGGGAGGAGGGGGGAGGGGGGCTATTTATTAATGTGGCACGATTCGTAACATGGTCTGGTTCAACCAAATCATACAATTGTCCCAGTTGCATAATCCATTCCTTTCCCATAACGTCTATGTCCCTTTGAGCGGTTCACAAGCGTGCGAGCAGGCGTAGTTGTAGGGCTCCAAGTGTGTGTGTGTGTGTGTGTGTGTGTGTGTGTGTGTGTGTGTGTGTGTGTGTGTGTGTGTGTGTGTTTCTCTGTGTGTGGATGTGTGCGTAGTAGTAGTACTTTAATTTTACGTCTTTTCACAAACTATGTGATATTAGACAAGAAAGGAGATATTAGACAAGAAAGGAGAGATAGACAGGCAAATAGAGGGAGATAGATAGAGTTTGTTCATGTTGCATACAAGTGTGTGTGTGTGTGTGTGTGTGTGTGTGTGTGTGTGTGTGTGTGTGTGTGTGTGTGTGTGTGTGTGTGTGCGTGTGTGTGTGTAGGGAGGGGGTGGAGATGGGAGTGAGCGGAGGGTGGTGTATATAAAATCAGAAAACAATCAGACACACAAACGAATAAACAAACAAACCTACACACACTAACAATATCAGATTAAAGCAAATACCTGACTGGACTACAAATCAAGCAGAAAGTAACTTTCAAAGCAAAATCAATATCAGAAAAAAATATCTGTCACAGACATGCCTGATAAATATGGCAGAAATGCCTTGAGAGGCACACATTCGAACAAAACATGATCTCTTGTCAATTTTGTTTCCCCGCATATGCATTTTGTTGCAGAGCTATATTTAGTTCTAAAAGCATCCAGTTTCAATCGATGGAATATTGAAACGAAGTTTCTGTATTGATGCATATCATAAATGTGCAGATTTTGGATGCTTTTGAAATGATCAATACTAAAAAGGATTATTTTGTTTTCTGAACATGAATAACAGCGTTGTTCTGCCCATTTCTGAAATATTCCCAAGCTGTATGTTTTAAAATTTGTTGACTCTCTTTCAAAGTGAACGGTATGGAAATAGTTTGTACCCTCGTTCCATTTTCAGCGCCTTTTTTCGCACATCTGTCAGCAAGTTCATTGCCCGAAATTCCACAGTGTGAAGGAACCCAGAGGAGAAGAAAAAGAAAAAGAAACACCCGAAGGTGCTGGGGAGGACCCAGAGAAGCACTGTTCCTTTACATATTAAGACGTGGATTAAATGTTGAATTTTCTTCAAAATAAAGTTATCTGAATTTGAATTAAAAAACTTGATCGATTGTAACACTGACAGCGAATCTACACAAAACAATACTTGAAAAATTGACTGCGGTAAATCAATTAGAAATGTCAACGCCATAAGTATCGCTATCATTTCAGCTACGAATATGGAGCGATATTTTCCAATGAAATATGCTTTTTGTACTTTCAGCGATGGAATAACAAATGCTGATCCGGCCTCTTTGTTACTCGTCAACGATCCATCTGTGTACACCTTAAGATGGTTGGAATATCTGTCTTGCATTTGCATCTTCGTTAAATATGACAAGATGTAAGGCTGATTTGCTTTCTTTGTATCAGTGTAATCAAGATCAAACTTCGCCCTCTTTCTTTCCCACGTTGGAATGGTATCTATAAGGGACGTTTTTGACAAAGACTTAACATCTATATTACTTTTCTTAAACAAATCAGCAGTGTATGAACTGATAGTGCACAGAGAGGCAATATTTTTTTGCTCTTTTGGGATAATCACTCTCTGGGTTTATAGATATTTCCGTTTCATTTACACCTTCCATGGTTGAACATTCATGAAATATTTTGCAAGTGATAGATTCCTATATTCATTTAAAGGTAAAACGTCTATTTTCTCTGTATGTCCTCAAAGTGGAGGCATATACCGGAACTCCTAGGCATAATTTGAAGGCTTTGCTATCCACACTTTGTAGTTTTTGTAACAAATATTTAGATGCGCTAAAGAAAGCCTCTTGGGCGTATGATAATTTAGAACGAATTAATGCCAAAGCCAAGAACTTTAATGTTTTTCCATCTTGGCACCAACTTTGCTTGCTCAAAATTTTCATAAAATTTAAAGTTTTTCTTGCCCTGTTTAAAAGGTAATCAACATGGATATTCCATGTGAGTTTCGATGTGAAATGGACACCTAAGAATTTAATTAAGTGTACGTATGTAAGTGTTATCCCATCCAGCTTAAAAGATGGTAAATCAGAGGGATCATCCCCATTGTTGAATAAAACCATATGAGTTTTTTCATGGGAAAGCTTTAGACCATTTATAAACAAGTATTTGCTAAGGTTATCAAGCTCTGCCTGATAAAGTTTTCTGTGGTAATTTATTGCTCTTTTGGGTGTGCTTTTTCTCATACTAGTATTTATCCACATACACAGATCATCGGCATATTGTACAACTGTAGCATTTTTAGTTACATGTTTTGGAAGATCATACAGCAAAATATTAAATAGCATTGGAGATATTACAGAACCTTGAGGAATACCCATATCCAATGGTTTAAAACTGGAGTATGTGTTTTGTACTCTGACCTGTAAACTTCTTTGTGTTAGAAATTCTTTAACATAACTGTAAAAATTACCTGAAATCCCAATCGCCTTCAATTTGTATAACAATCTAGCATGCCATACACTATCAAAAGCTTTTCTAATATCAAAGAATGTAGCCAGAACACTCTTCCGTCTGGCAAACTGATATTTGATTTGAGTTGTTAACTTTACGATATGATCAGTGGTAGATCTTCCCTTTATAAAGCCTGCCTGATTAGTAGGTATTATATGATTTTTGTTACAAAAATAGATAAGTCTATTAAGTACAATTTTTTCCATAAGTTTTGCAACATGAGAAGTCAGAGCGACAGGTCGATAACTGTCGATCTTTGTGACAGGCTTTCCTTGCTTTATAATTGGATTACTATTGACTGTTTCCAAATAACTGGCATAAGACCATCTATCCAAATCTTTTGAAATATTTTTAATAAAAAGAGAAAAAAGTTTTCTGGCATGTGTTGTAACATTTGATTTGAAATACCGTCCAGCCCTACTGACGATGTTTTATTGCATTTAAAAGAGACGGCATCCTTTAATTCTTGTGTGGTTATGGGTGCATTTATGAAATGGTCATTGTTTGG
>JAFLJL010014307.1:0-10000 GCA_018398815.1 Conus ventricosus | reverse complement strand
ACAGCTCCCGGTGTTTCCACCAGCCCCCCCAAAGTGGCCCCCGTGTCACGTCGACACTGGCAACCCCAGCAGAGGAAAACACAGCTTGCGGTGATCCCCAGCCCCCACGGAGAAACCCGTGTCCGTCGACACTAGGAAAACCCAGCAGAGGAAACACGCTTGCGGTGACCACCAGCCCCCAAAAACAGTAAAAGGGCAAAAAAACCAAAAACCCCAACAAACCGTGTACGTCGAATGGCAACCAGCAGGGGAAAACAGCTTGGGTGTCCACAGCCCCCCACAGTGAGAAACCAGTGTCAGTCACCTGGGAAAACCAGCAGAGGAAACACAGCTCTGCGGCTGTCCCCCAGCCCCCCACAGTGAAAAAACCAGGTCACGTCGACTAGGCAACCAGCAGAGGAAACAAGCTTGGGGCTGTTTCCCCCAGCCCCCACAGTGAGAAACAGTGTCACGTCGACAAGGAAACCCGCAGGGGGGAAAACACAGCTTGCGGTGATCCCCCAGCCCCCCAAGTGAAAAACCCAGTGTCAGTCGAACTAGGCACCCAGAGGGGAAAAAACCAGTCTGCGGTAAAACCCCCAGACCCACAGTGAAAAAACAGTGTCCGTCGACACAGGCAACCAGCAGGGGAAACACAGCTCGCGGTGACCCCCCAACCCCCTGGCCCCCGGCCCCGTCGACACTAGGAAACCCAGCAGGGAAACCAGCTCGCGGTGATCCCCCAGCCCCCACAGTGAAAAACAGGTCCGTCGACACTAGGAACCAGCAGAGGAAAACAGCTTTTGGGCTGATCCCCCGCCCCCCACAGTGAAAAAACCAGTGTCACGTCAAACCTGGGAAACCCCCGCAGAGGAAACACAGCTTGCGGTGATCCCCCAGCCCCCCCACAGTGAAAAAAACCGTGTCAGTCGACACTAGGAAACCCCGCAGGGAAAAAAGCTCTGCGGTGTCCACCAGCACCCCAGTGGAAACCGTGTCAGTGCATAGGCAACCAGCGGGGAAAAACACAGCTTGCCTGATCCCCCAGCCCCCAGTGGAAACCAGTGTCAGTCGACACTGGGAAACCCCAGAGAGGAACACAGCTCTGGGCTGATCCCCAGCACCCCCCAGTGGGGAAACCAGTGTCACGTGAACTAGGAAACCCAGCAGAGGAAAACAGCTTGCTGATCCCCCGCACCCCAGTGAGAAACCGTGTACGTGAATAGGAAACCCAGGGGGAAAACCAGCTTGCGGCGTCCACCAGCCCCCCACAGGGGAAAAACCCAGTGTACGTCGACACTGGAAACCCCAGAGGGGAAAACCAGCTCTGGGGCTGACCCCAGCACCCCACAGGGGAAAAAACAGTTCACGTCGACATAAAAACCCGCAGAGGAAACAAGCTTGCGGTGATCCCCAGCACCCCCACAGTGAAAAAACAGTGTACGTCGAATAGGCAACCGGGGGAAAAACACAGTCTGCGGCTGTCCCAGCCCCCACAGTGAGAAACCCAGTGTCACGTCGACATGGCAACCCGCGGGAAACACGCTTGGGCTGCCCACCGACCCCCGTGGAAACCAGTGTCACGTCGACATGGGCAACCGAGGGAAAACAGCTCGGGTGATCCCCCGCACCCCACAGTGAGAAACCAGTGTCACGTCGACATGGAACCCGCGGGAAACACAGCTCTGGGCTGTTACGCCCCCAAGGAGAAACCAGTGTCCGTCGAACTAGGAAAACCCGCGGGAAAAACAAGTGGGCTGATCCCCAGCACCCCCGTGAGAAAACCAGTGTCAGTCAAATGGGAACCAGCAGAGGAAAAAATCTGCGGCTGATCCCCGCCCCCCACAGTGAAAAAAACCCAGTGTCACGTCGACATGGGAACCCCACAGAGGAAACCGCTCTGCGGCTGTCCCAGCACCCCCCGTGAAAAACCAGTGCCCGTCGAATAGGAAACCCGCAGAGGAAACACAGTTGCGGCGTCCCCCGCACCCCAAGAAAGAAACAGTGTCCGTCGACACTGGCAACCCAGCAGAGGAAACAAGCTTGGGCGATCCCCCAGCCCCCACAGTAAAAAAAACCCGGTCCGTCGACGGGAAAACCCGCAGGGGAAAACGCTCGGGGCCTGTCCCCCGACCCCCAGTAAAAAAACCCGTGTCACTCGCATAGGCAACCGCAGGGAAAAAGCTTGCGGCTGATCCCGCCCCCACAGTGAAAAAACCAGTGTCCGTCGACTAGGAAACCCCAGCGGGAAACACAGCTCTGCGGCTGACCACCGCCCCACAGTGAAAAACCCGTGTCACGTCGCCCTAGGAAACCAGAGGGAAACAGTCTCGGTGCCACCGCCCCCCACATGGGGGAAAACCCAGTGTCCGTCGAATAGGCAACCAGCAGAGGAAACCAGCTCTGGGGGCTGATCCCCCCGCCCCCCAAAGTGGAAACCGTGTCACGTGCCTGGAAACCAGCAGGGAAACCTTGCGGTGACCCCCAGCCCCCCCAAGTAAAACCCGGTCCGTCGACAAGGCCCCCGCAGGGGAAACACAGCTCTGCGGTGCCCCAGACCCCCCAGTGGAAACCCGTGTCCGTCGACATAGGAACCCCAGGAGGAAAAAGCTTGGGGGTGATCCCCAGCCCCCCACAGTGAAAAACCCAGTGTCCGTGACCTAGGCAACCCGCAGGGAAACCGCTCTGCGGTGACCCACCAGCACCCCAAGGAAAACCAGTGTCCGTCGACACTAGGCAACCCCGAGCGGAAACAGTTGCGGTGATCCCCCCACACCCCCCAGTGAAAACCCCAGTTTTCGTGACCTAGGCAACCAGCGGGAAACACAGCTTGGGTGACACCGACCCCACAGTGGAAAACCGTGTCACTTCGACATAGGAAACAGCAGGGGAAACCCCACAGCTCTGCGGCTGACCCACCAGCCCCCCAAGTGAGAAACCAGTGCCGTCGCCCTAGGCAACCCAGGGGAAAACAGCTCTGCGGTGACCACCACACCCCACAGTGAAAAACCCAGTGTCACGTCGACCTAGGCAACCCAGCAGGGGAAAACAAGCTCTGCGGTGATCCACCAGCCCCCACGTGAAAACCGGTCACGTCGACACTGGGGAACCAGCAGGGAAACCAGCTTGCGGTGCCACCCACCCACAGTGAGAAACCGTGTCACGGGGGACACGGGGAAACCGCAGAGGAAACACGCTGCGGTGATCCCCCGCACCCACAGGAAAAAACCGTGTCACGTGACACTAGGAAACCCAGCAGGGGAAAACGCTTGGGTGACCACACAACCCACAGTGGAAACGGTCACGTGACACTAGGAACCACAGAGGAAACCGCTCGCGGCTGATCCCCCAGCCCCCCACAGTGAGAAACAGTGTGTGACATGGAAACCCCCGCAGGGAAACACCTCTCGGGACCCCAGCCCCCCACGTGAGAAACCCCGTGTCACGTCGCATAGGAACCCCGCAGGGGAAACATTGGGGTGATCCCCACCCCCCCCACAGTGAAAAAACCAGTCCCCGTCGCCCTGAAACCCAGAGGGGAAAACCAGCTCTGGGCGATCCCCAGACCCCGTGAAAAACCAGTGTCACGTCGCAAGGCAAAGCAGAGGAAACACAGCTCTGCCTGATCCCGACCCCCCAGTGGAAACCCAGTTCCGTCGCCCCAGGCCCCCAGCAGAGGAAAACGTTTGGGTGATCCCCCGACCCCACAGTGAAAAAAACCGTGTCCGTCGACATAGGCAACCAGAGAGGAAACCGCTCTGCGGTGATCCCCCAGCCCCCCCAGTAAAAAAAAACCCCGTGTCACGCGACATAGGCAACCCAGCAGGGAAACACAGCTCTGGGGTGACCCACGCCCCCCACAGTGAAAAACCCAGTGTATGACATAGGAAACCCCAGCGAGGAAACACAGCTCTGCGGTGATCCCCAGACCCCAGTGGAAAACCCGTGTCACGTCGACATAGGAAACCCCAGCAGAGGAAAACAGCTTGCGGCGATCCCCCCGCCCCCCACGTGGAAACAGTTACGTCGACATAGGCCCGCGGGAAACACAGCTCTGCGGTGATCCACAGCACCCCCAGGAGAAACCGTGTCCGTGGGAATGGAAACCCAGCGGGAAAAAACCAGCTTGCGGCGGCCCAGCACCCCCAGTGAAAAACCCGTGTCACGTCGACATAGGCAACCCAGCAGGGAAAACAGCTCTGGGGGCTGCCCCCCAGCACCCCGTGAGAAAAAACCGTTTCACGTCGCTGGCCCCCGCAGGGGAAAACACAGCTTGCGGTGATCCCCCAGCCCCCCCCAGTGGAAACGTGTCAGTCAAACCTAGGAACCCAGAGAGGAAAACACAGCTTGCGGTGACCCCAGCCCCCCAGTAAAAAAACCCGGTCCGTCGACATGGGGAACCCAGCAGAGGAAACACAGTTGCGGTTTGTTCCACAGCCCCCCACAGTGAGAAACCGTGTACGTCGCACTAGGAACCCCGCAGGGAAACAAGCTTGGGGATCCCCCCGACCCCCCAGTGAAACCCCAGTGTACGTCGCACAGGAAACCCCAGCAGGAAAAACAGCTTGGGGCTGATCCCCAGCACCCCCAGTGGAAACCGTGTCAGTCGACTAGGCAACCCGCAGAGGAAAACAGTTGCGGCTGATCCCCCAGCACCCCCAGTGAAAAAACCGTGTCACGTGGGGAATAGGAAACCCCAGCAGGGAAAACCCAAGCTTTTCGGTGATCCCCCGCACCCCCAGGAGAAACCAGTGTCACGTCGAACTAGGCAACCAGAGGGAAACACGCTCTGGGTGTCCCCGCCCCCACAGTGGAAACCAGTGCCCCGTCGCCTCCCCCCCACGAGGAAACCAGTTGCGGTGATCCCCCAGCCCCCCCCGTGGAAAAACCAGTGTCAGTCGAATGGAACCCAGCGGGGGAAACAAGCCTGCGGCTGACCCACAGCCCCCCCACGTGAAAAACCCAGGCCCCAAACCTAGGAAAACCCCAGAGGGAAACACGCTTGCGGCTGTCCCCCGCCCCCCACGTGAAAAACCCAGTTACGCGACATAGGCCCCCCGCAGAGGAAAACAGCTTTTTCGGCTGACCCCCAGCCCCCCACAGTGAGAAACCCCAGTGCCCGTCAAACCAAAAACCCAGCAGAGGAAAACAGCTTTCGGCTGACCACCACACCCCCAGGAGAAAACCAGTGTCCTTTCGCCCCTGGGAACCAGCGGGGAAACCAGCTTGCGGTGACCCAAACCCCCCCCACGTAGAAACCGGACGTCGCATGGAAACCCGCAGAGGAAACAGCTTGCGGGATCCCCGCACCCCAGTGAGACCCCAGTGCACGTCGACATGGGAAACCCCCGCAGAGGAAAAGTCTGCGGCTGATCCCCCAGACCCCCGTGAGAAACCCCGTTCACGTCGACACTAGGAAACCGCAGGGAAAAACAAGCTTGGGCTGATCCCCAGACCCACGTGAGCCCCCAGTGTACGTCGCCCTGGAAACCCCAGCGAGGAAACACAGTCTGCGGCGATCCACAGCCCCCCCAGTGAAAAAACCGTGTCACGTGACACTAGGAAAACCCCCGCAGAGGAAACACAGCTCGCGGTGTTCACCAGCACCCCACAGTGAGAAACCAGTGTCAGTGAAAAGGCCCCCGCAGAGGAAACAAGTCTGCGGTGACCCACCGCACCCACGGGAAAACAGTGTCCGTCGCATAGGAAAACCGCAGAGGAAACACGTTGCGGCTGATCCACCAGCCCCCCACGTAGGAAACCGGGGTCACGCAAACCCTGGCAACCCGCAGAGGAAAACAGCTTGCGGGTTCCACCAGCCCCCCACGGGGAAAAAACCAGTGCCCGTCGACATAGGAACCAGCAGAAAAACACGCTTGGGCTGTCCCCAGCCCCCCACAGTGAGAAAACAGTGTCCCGTCCCCGGGGAAAAACACCCTGGGGTTCCCCCCCCAAGGGCCCAGAGTGAAACACCCGGGGGTCTGCGGTGATCCACCAGCACCCCAGTAAAAAACCGTGTCCGTCGACAAGGAAAACCCGCAGAGGAAAACACGTTGCGGTGATCCCCGCCCCCCCAGGGGAAAAAACAGTGTCAGTCGACACTGGCAAACCCAGCGGGGAAAAACCCCGTTGCGGCTGACCCACGCACCCCCAGTAAAAGAAACCGTTTTCCGCGCATGGGAAACCCCAGCAGGGAAAACCCCAACTGCGGTGACACCAGCCCCCCACGTGAAAAACCAGTGTCACGTCGACCTGGGCCCCCCCGCGAGGAAACACGCTTGCGGTGATCCCCCAGCCCCCCCCGGGGAAAACCCGTGTACGTCGACATGGCAACCGCAGAGGAAAACGCTTGCGGGACCCACCGCCCCCCACTGAGAAACCCAGTGTCACGTCGACATAGGCAACCCAGAGAGAAAACAAGCTTGCGGGACCCCACCCCCCCCAGTAAAAAGAAACCAGTGCCCGTCGACTGGGAAACCCAGGAGGAAAACGTTGCGGTGATCCAAGACCCAAGTGAGAAACCGGTACGTCGACATAGGAAACCCCAGCAGGGGAAACAATTTTGGGGTGATCCCAGACCCCACGTGAGAAAATGCCCGTCGACATAGGAACCCCAGCAGAGGAAACACAGTTGGGTGATCCCCCAGCCCCCCACAGTGAGAAACCAGTGTACGCGACATAGGCCCAGCAGAGGAAACAAGCCTGCGGTGACCCCCAGAACCCCACGTGAGAAACCAGGTCAGTGAACTAGGCAACCAGAGAGGAACCCACGCTCTGCGGTGACCCACAGCCCCCATGAGAAAACCAGTGTCACGTGCATAGGAACCCAGCAGAGGAAACACGCCGGGGCTGACCCACCAGACCCCACAGTGAGAAAACCAGTGCCGTCGAATGGCAAAGCAGAGGAAAAACGCTCTGCGGCTGACCCAAGCACCCCCAGTGAAAAACCAGTGAGTCACACTGGAACCAGAGGGAAACACGCTTGCGGTGTCCCCGGCACCCCCGTGGAAACCGGTCCGTCGAATGGGAAACCCCCAGAGGGGAAAAACACAGCTTGCGGGATCCACCACACCCCACAGTGGAAACAGTGGTCGACGGGGAACCCCCGGGAAAAACACAGCTCTGCGGTGATACGCCCCCACGTAAAAAAACCCAGTGTCCGTCGCACAGGCCCCCAGCGAGGAAACAGCTCTGGGTGATCCCCGACCCCACGGAGCCAGTGTCGTCGAACTAGGAAAACCCGCAGAGGAAACCAGCTTGGGGCTGATCCACAGCCCCCCACGTGAGAAACAGTGTCACGTCGACATAGGAAACCCCAGCAGGGGAAACACAGCTTGCGGCGTCCCAGACCCCCCGTGAGAAACCATGTACGTCGCACGGGGCCCCCCCGAGAGGAAACACAGTCTGCGGTGACCCACGCCCCCCCACAGTGAGAAACCAGTGTCACGTCGACATGGCAACCAGCGAGGAAACACAGTTGCGGCTGATCCCCCGCCCCCCAATGGGGAAAACCCGTGTCAGTCGCATGGGCAACCCAGAGAGGAAAAAAGCTTGCGGCGTCACCAGCCCCCACAGTGAGAAACCGGTCACGTCGACACTAGGCAACCAGCAGAGGGAACACGTTGCGGTGATCCCCCCGCACCCCCCAGTGAGAAACCAGTGTCCGTCGACATAGGCAACCCAGCGAGGAAACACAGTTTGGGGATCCACCAGCCCCCCCCGTGAAAAAACAGTGTCCCGTCGACACTAGGAAACCCCAGAGAGGAAACACAGCTCTGCGGTGATCCACAGCACCCACAGGGGAAAAAAGTGTCACGTCCACTGGAACCCAGCAGAGGAAAAAAAGCTTGGGCTGATCCCCCCGACCCCCCCGGGAAACAGGTCACGTCGGACACTGGAACCCCAGGAGGAAAAACAGTTTGGGTGCCCACAGCCCCCCAAGTGAAAAACCCAGTGTCACGTGAACTGGAAACCCCCGCGGGAAACAGCTCTGCGGTGATCCCCCAGCCCCCACAGTGAGAAACAGTGCACGTCGCATGGGAAAACCAGCAGAGGAAAAAAGCTCTGCGGTGATCCCAGCCCCACGTGAAAAAAACCCGGTCGTCGACTGGGCAACCACCCGGGGAAAAACACAGCTCTGCGGCGACCCCACCCACAGTGAAAAACCGTGTCACGTCGCATAGGCAACCCAGCAGGGGAAAAAACCCGCTTGCGGTGATCCCCCAGCACCCCCAGGAGAAAACAGTTCCGTCAAATAGAACCCAGGAGGAAACACGCTTGCGGTGATCCACCGCACCCCCAGTGAGAAACCAGTGTCCGTCGAAAGGCCCCCCAGGAGGAAAACGCTCTGCGGTGATCCACAGACCCCCGTAAAAAAACCCGTGCAGTCGCCCTAGGCAACCCGGAGGAAAACAGCTTCGGTGACCACCAGCCCCCCAAAGTGAAAAACCGTGTCAGTCGACCTAGGCAACCAGCAGAGGAAAACACAGTTGGGGCTGATCCCCAGCCCCCCCAGTGAGAACCAGTGTCACGTCGACTAGGCCCCCCAGGGGAAAACAGCTTGCGGCTGATCCCCCACCCCCCAAGGAGAAACCAGTGTCACGTCGACACTAGGCAACCCAGCAGAGGAAACACAGCTCTGCGGCTGATCCACAGCACCCCACAGTGAGAAACCAGTGTCACGTCGACACTAGGCAACCCAGCAGAGGAAACACAGCTCTGCGGCTGATCCACCAGCACCCCACAGTGAGAAACCAGTGTCACGTCGACACTAGGCAACCCAGCAGAGGAAACACAGCTCTGCGGCTGATCCACCAGCACCCCACAGTGAGAAACCAGTGTCACGTCGACACTAGGCAACCCAGCAGAGGAAACACAGCTCTGCGGCTGATCCACCAGCACCCCACAGTGAGAAACCAGTGTCACGTCGACACTAGGCAACCCAGCAGAGGAAACACAGCTCTGCGGCTGATCCACCAGCACCCCACAGTGAGAAACCAGTGTCACGTCGACACTAGGCAACCCAGCAGAGGAAACACAGCTCTGCGGCTGATCCACCAGCACCCACAGTGAGAAACCAGTGTCACGTCGACACTAGGCAACCCAGCAGAGGAAACACAGCTCTGCGGCTGATCCACCAGCACCCCACAGTGAGAAACCAGTGTCACGTCGACACTAGGCAACCCAGCAGAGGAAACACAGCTCTGCGGCTGATCCACCAGCACCCCACAGTGAGAAACCAGTGTCACGTCGACACTAGGCAACCCAGCAGAGGAAACACAGCTCTGCGGCTGATCCACCAGCACCCCACAGTGAGAAACCAGTGTCACGTCGACACTAGGCAACCCAGCAGAGGAAACACAGCTCTGCGGCTGATCCACCAGCACCCCACAGTGAGAAACCAGTGTCACGTCGACACTAGGCAACCCAGCAGAGGAAACACAGCTCTGCGGCTGATCCACCAGCACCCCACAGTGAGAAACCATGTCACGTCGACACAGGCAACCCAGCAGAGGAAACACAGCTCTGCGGCTGATCCACCAGCACCCCACAGTGAGAAACCATGTCACGTCGACACTAGGCAACCCAGCAGAGGAAACACAGCTCTGCGGCTGATCCACCAGCACCCCACAGTGAGAAACCAGTGTCACGTCGACACTAGGCAACCCAGCAGAGGAAACACAGCTCTGCGGCTGATCCACCAGCACCCCCAGTGAGAAACCAGTGTCACGTCGACACTAGGCAACCCAGCA
Source organism: Conus ventricosus (assembly GCA_018398815.1). NCBI lineage: Eukaryota > Metazoa > Mollusca > Gastropoda > Neogastropoda > Conidae > Conus > Conus ventricosus. Next base: position 269 of record JAFLJL010014307.1, on the reverse strand, counting down.
GAGGAAACACAGCTCTGCGGCTGATCCACCAGCACCCCACAGTGAGAAACCAGTGTCACGTCGACACTAGGCAACCCAGCAGAGGAAACACAGCTCTGCGGCTGATCCAATGGCGTTCAGTGGTGCCTGTTCTCTACGAGAGCAGGGCATGAAGGGCCACAGACTTTGAGACTTTGAAAAGAGCGTGTGTGGTGTGTGTGTGTGTGTGTGTGTGTGTTGTGTGTGTGTGTGTGTGTGTGTGTGGTGTGATTGTGTATGCGTGCGAGTAT
>JAFLJL010014306.1:12500-35000 GCA_018398815.1 Conus ventricosus | reverse complement strand
AAGGAAAAAACAAAAGTTGTCTTTATTCACTAAAAATTTGACCCCCAAAATTTTCAACCGCATTTACATGTGGAGATGACCCTCTTGAGACAGTAAATGAATACGAATTTAGGAAATTTTCTTCTTTAAAAAACAGAGTTATTTTCAAGCACAAGTTCATTAAAAAACAAGGTATAAAGCTTTTACTTTCCCTTATTTAATTTAAAGAAAAGGAGAAACATGTAATGTATCATAAATTTGCAAAACTTTTGATACTTTGATTTCACCATTTATGTTTTAGGGGGCAAAAGTGTGGTTTCCATTTCCCAAAAAAGAAGGCATTTTGAAAAGCAAAATAGGTTCAAATTTTATATCAAATCCCTATTATCCAATAATCCGATGGGGAAAAACGTACTTTGTAAAATTTTTTTAGAATTTTTTAAAGGCGTACAAAAAAAAGAAATAAAATTTGGGCAGTAAAAAGCTAAAAAAGGGGGGAAAGGATTTTTTGTGCAAAGAAATAATGAGTAAGTTTTTCTTTTGGACCCATATAAGGGAAATTTCAAGGAAAAATCTTATCTAAGAGAAAGTTTTTCCAAAGATCTTGCCCCAATCTTCATAAAAAAATCTTCTGAAAAGAAGACCCTTAAAAGTAATAGGGGAAACGACATGTATGTTTTCCCAAAAAATTTAACTTAACCCTAAAAAAATTGCTTTAATGAAATGGGAAAAGAAATTTTACAAAGTGAATATATACCTTTTGGGAAAAAGAAGACCCCAAGGTTAAATTTTTTAAGGGACATAAAGTAATAAATTATAGTTAAAACCGGACCTATAAATGCCGAAAACAGAAATATCCCGACTCTCCCCCAATTGCCCCTCCCCCAAAGGGTTTTTGGGGAAAGTCCCCTAGAAATCAGAATTTATGTTCTCTGAAAAGGGAAGAGTCAAAAAACCAAAAAATAACGTTTAAATTTTAAAAACAAATTTTACTTTGCAGGGTTATCCTTTTTAATCCCTTTTTTTACAAAAGTTTTTAGAGATTTAGGGGTTGGGGGAAAGTAGCGGGGGAAAAAACACCCCCCAAGATTTAACTTTGGGGAAAAAAAAGAGCCGTAAACTGAACGCGTTCATATACAAACGGGTTGTTCCCCACGGTTTTTTCAGTCTGGCAACTTTGTCAGGGGGGTTTTGAAAGTTTTAATTGTTTAGTTCCCGGCCTCCCTCCCCAGCACTCGGGGTTTTTATTTCCCCCATGCTGTGGTGGTTTTGGGTTTGAAAATGGCAAAAAGGCGCGTTTTAGAAGGCAGGTGGATTCAAAAGTTAGAAAAGTTTTTGAATACAAATACTTTTTCAACAGCTTTATAGATTAAATTTTTGTGGAAGACAGGGAAAATCAGCTACAACTTAATATAAAACCCACCACAAAACCACAAACAACACAAAACACAAAAACCCCAAAACACACCACACCCCCAACCACAAAAAACCACACACCATTTTTAAAAAAATTGTGCCCCGGGGTTTCAGTAGCTTTCCCCCTCCCCTACGGTGGGGGTGCTCCTGTTTACATTGAGGTGGGGGTTCCGGCCAAAAAAATCAATATGCTGCACTTTTCCTCCCCCCCCCTTCCTCCCCAGTTTTGCTCGTTTTTGCCCCTTTATTACATACCCAAACAGGGCCCGCGTGGGGGCCCGTGGTACAGCCGGGCCAACAGGGGCGCTTACATGACGGGTTTTAACCCCCCACATTTCTTCCCTGACTGTTTGAGGACGGGCGTTTTACTGTGCGGTGGGTGGTTATTCTAAAAACCGGTTTATGAAAAAAGAATTGTGTTTTAAAAAGGTTTTTTTGGGCTAAGGGAAATGAAAAGTTGAAGGAAATTTTGTTGAGAAGATGTAGTTTTTTTAATAGGGTGTTTGCTTTTGATGAGAGGGTTTCCCTTATCAAATTTAAAGGACGCGGGCATTTTTAAAAGTGGGCGAAGCAAAAAAAAAACCAATCACGCGTTGATTGTTGGGAGCTGGTTGAGACAGAAAACCCATTTTTAAACAACATGGCGTTCATTTTTTAAAGGCGGGGGAAAAAACCCAGGGTGTTTTCCGTTTTGCTAAAAAAACTTAATTTGAAACATTTTTGCTTTTCCCTCCCAAGAAAAAAATGTTCTTAGTTTGTATCGGGGATTTGGTTGATTGTTAACTACGTTTCAGGGTTAGGGTGGCGGGCTGATCTGTGTAAAGTTGTTTTATATTTTTACTTTTTAAATTCTAACCAGTTTTATTGCCTTAAAAGTGTCCCCTTATGAAATAAATGGCGTTTTTCGGTTTTTCCCTGGCAAAAAAACTAGATGGGGTTTTGGCAGCCCTTGTAATTATAGTATGGAGGGAGTGTGTTTTGGCCGGCACTATCTTCATAAAAAATTGCTCCAAATATACAATGAGGATGTACTATACGGCGATTGAGCCCATAAAAGTTTTGGTACACCCAATTACTGCTGAAAACTTCCCAAACCCAGTTGCAAGCTGGTTGAAAAAAGGGAGCCAGAAAACTAGGCAGTGTAATTTTTTTGATCACTGCCCCTGCAAAGCCCCGGGGGCCCCATGCCCCCAAATTGCGTTCACGGAGCCCCTGCAAACTGGGGCCAAGGGGATATATATGTTTCACTTGCCCTTTGAAAAGCGCGGCAGCCCCCTGCAAAGCTCAGCGGCAAATGGGCCCAAAGTGATCATATGTGATAATTTGGGCCTAGTTGTTTGAGGTTGGAGCAAGGACAAGTTGTTTAGTCACAAAGCAAAAAGGGGGGGTTGGTAGTTTCACTTTTTGTTTGTTTTTTGGTGTTTGTTTTGTTTTGTTTTTCCCCCGCATGCACCCCCCACCCACCCCACGCAGAAACGTCCCCCCACCCCCCCCCACGAAATGCACATAAAGTATCCACAAGTTTTTAACTGAAGTTCCCCCAAGTTATTTAATTTCACCCTTAAGTTCTTACTTAGCTTTAAAAGTTCCTTAATTTCACCCCAAGTCCCCCAAGTTACTTCAAGTTTTTAAATAAGTTTTGATTAAGTTCTTGATTAAGCCACCTCAAGATCATAACTAAGTCATCTTTAAGTAAACCAAGGTTTATTCAAGTTATCTTAAAAATTACAAAAATAAAATTTCTTTTGTTTTTTTTTTAAAATAGTAAATGTCTAATTTTAGTACACACACCCCTTAAAAAACGGGGTCATCGTTGAGGATTTCTTGCTCAGCTTTTTCTGAAAGATCTTAATAAAGTTCTTACACCCTAAGAAACACATTGATTAAAATTTTGGGGTTTTTGGAAATGTTTTTATAGACTCCATGTCTTTATTTATTGATTTATCTTTTTTATAATCCCCCGATCTATTTTTTTTAAAAAAAATTTAAATTAAGTTTTTAAAAATATTATTCCATTTGAAATGGATAAAAATGTTGCTTTGTTTTTGGGGGTTTTGGCGTGTGTTTTTTCTTTTTCTGCTTTTTAGTGGTTCAGATTTTTTTTGATTGCTTTTTTTTTTGTTCCCCCAAATTGGTTATATTTTTTTTATAACCTTTAATAACCCCCCCAAAAACAGCGCAATGGCGCCAAAAATGGCAACATTTTTAAAGTTCAATATTCCATGAAGATTTTGGGGGCCCCTTGTATCACGGGGAGTTTTTAAAAGCTGGCATTAATAAAAAATTTTTTTGGGGTTGGCGGGGTTATGTTTTCATGATGAGTTATATTCGGTACATTAATTTTTTTTTTCGGGTTTCCCCTCTGCAAATTTTTTTTCCCGGGTTTTAAAAACACGCCCAGGTTTGAGGAGGGCTTTTCAATGGCCCCCCCCGGGTTTCAGTGTTTTCTGATTTGTTTGATTTTTGGTTGGTTACTTTTCCCCCTGTTTAAAATGTTTCCCTGATTTGTGTTTTTTTTCCAGCTCGTTAATTTGAAGGGAAAAAAATTATTTTAATTAAAAGTTATTAATCCTTGTTTAAATGGCGATAAAAATTTTCCCAAAAATCTGTAGTATAGATCACAGCCTAGGGGCTTAATAAACCTTTTTTAAAAACGGGGAATTTTGGCTTTAAAATTCTACGTAAGATTTTGTTCAAAAATCATTGGGAGCAAATCTACGGACTGTTTAGTGTACAAATAAAAAACGTTTGCCCCCCCTTTTCACCTTTTGGGACCCCAGCTGCGCTTCATACCTGTTATGATACTTTAAAATGTTTGCGGCGAATTGTTGAATCTGTTCTATGCTGAATTCTTTTCCCGGGGGGAATGTTTTGTTTTCCCCCCTGTCCCAAAAGAATACCCCCTTTTCCCTTTTTTGGGGCTTAATGTTTGTTCAAAAATTGGGGTCATTCTTTTAAAAGTTCGGGAAAGGGTTTAGGCCCCCCGGGTAGTTTAGTAGATCATCACTGTTCGGTTTTTTAAAATTAAATTATAATTATTTTATTTTATAAAATGAGCACCAAAAAAAAAATTTGTTCCCAACCTTGTATCCATTTGCTGTTTTTGGGAGGACAAAAGTGTGGGGATATAATTTGTTTGGAAAAAGGCCTTTTAAAAGATTAAAACCCAGGATCTTGGCAAACTAGACTTTGAGGATTCGAAAAGCTAATTGCTATCTTTGGGGTTCGTTTGCTAGAAAAAATTTTTTTTAAGCAAGGGAATAATTCCAAAACAATTTTAAAATATGTAAGAAAAAAATACATTTAAAAAAAATGGTTTTTCATGCAATAATGATAGGCGGCCCGCGGTGGTTAAATGGCTTGCTTTTAAAAAGGGAAATTTTTCGATTAGTAAACGGGGGTGGGGCCCGGGGAAAAAAAGCAAAACAAAGCTATGGAGAAATTTGCAGCCCTCCGGACCCCTATAAAAGGCAGAGACTTTGAGCTTTTTGTTTTTATTAATGACAAAATAAAAAGGAAAGGGGCATGCAGCTTACACTTTAAAAAAATTTTTTGTTTCAAAAATTTTAAAACAATTTTATCTTTGTAACAGGAAAACCAATCGGGAATTGCCCCCCCCAAAAAATTCAGTGCCTTTTATCAACCATAGGAAAAAAAAAAGATCCCAAAAATCGGGTTTATTGTCTTGGTATGACCGTGTGTATTTTGTTGCACAAAATATTGGTGAATAAAAAATAAACCCAAAAATTATTTTTCCCCCAAAAGGGATTTTGGGAAAGGGGATCACAAAATTTAAAAAAAGTAAGCCAAGAGCGGGAAGTCAGTGAACAAACAGCAAAAAAAAGGGTTTTTAAAAAAGCGATTTGGAAAAATTTTATTTACTGCCCCCAAAAACAAATTACAGAGCCCCAAAACTTTGGGGAATGACAATCCCGGAACAAAAACTCTTAAAATGGATCTTCTTTATTTACCCTTGATACGTTTGACGAAAAAGTTTTTAATTTACGCATAAACAGTCATTGAATAGCTTCAAGTTTACAAAGATGCGAAACCTTTAAACCCACAAAAAGATGTTTGCTGTTGTTTTTGGCCCATAAACTGTTTATACCAACGGGGCCCCGTTTAATTTTTTTTCCCGATGATTAAAGTGGGACGATTTAAAAAAAATTTTTAAAAGGCCAAGTGAACCCAATTATTTTTAAAAACATAGATTTACCATTAAAAGAGGCACCCCAGGAGTTCACAGATCACAGGTTTTGGGTTAAAAACTTTAACAACAGTTAGTTTAAAAAGGATTTTTTTCCCTACCCGAAATCACGAGAGCGGGTTTTGGACAATTCTCGCAACACAAAAATGGGTTAGAAGGGGGGCCTCGGGGTTTTTTGCGCGCAATAAATAATGAAGTTTTTAAAAGGGGAAAAAAACCAGTACATGAAATTTAAAAAGAAAAAACAATAAATGTTGCGGGAAACTCCAGTAAAACCCAGCAACAATTACCGTTTGGTTTAAAAGTAAGGTCCTTTTATTTCCGGGGGAAAGCAAAAAGGGACACTGTTCAGGGAAACCCCGACCCAAATTTTGGGGAGTTTTGATCCTATAAAATAAAAAGAATTGTAAAAATGAATCCCCCCGTGTTTTTAATTTACGGGGAAACTGACACAAAAAACCAACCAGCTCCTCAAAGATTTTTGTAAAGGGAAAGCTGCGGAAAACCCCCCGGGACATTTCCCCTTTAAATTAATTTACGGTTTTAAAATGCCTTTTTCTATAAAAATTTGGATTAAAAAAAACACACGTTTTTTTGTTTTTTTCTATCTAATGACTTCTTTTTTAAAACTGTTGTTTTGATCTATGTAGATTAGTTCGCGTTTTACGTTGTCTGAGGGAAAAGGTTTTTGCCAAAAATGCTTTTTTGGTGTTGTCATGTGTTTATGTTTGATGCACAACGCTGCGAGTATTCCCTTTGTTTTTCTTAATGTTTTTTCTCCTGGCTGGGAAATACTGTACATTTTTGCCCTTAAACCCCCACAAAATCCTTGTTTACCTTTCCAGATAATTACCCCTTTTTTTTTCCCAAAAACCTTCTTTTTTGAAATTGAATGAAAAGGAAAAAATTTTTTAGGGTAATCGGACGTGTTTACCACCCCGCAGGGCCTTTGGGTACTTCCATTTCCATGTCTTTATAAATATTTCATTTAGGAATTCTATAACAAAAACTATTGTATTGTGAAAAGGCATTTTTTTTGGGCCCCGGGGTTACGAGGGGTTTAAAGTAGTCAAAAAGAAAAACTCAAACATCAAAAGCTTTGTTTAATTCTAAAACGAAAACCCCAATTAAAAAAAGGTTTTTTAAATTTTGACTTTCTTTTTTTTCATTTTTATGCCAAAAAGCTGTTTATGAAATCTTCTAAAAGCCCTTTTTTTAATTAGGTTTTGAAGTCGTTTAAATTTGTTCTTCTTTTTGGTGACAAATCTGTTTTCTTTACGTTGTGCGGTTTTCTCCATAGTCTTTCCGAAACAGTGTTGTTCCCCGTTGAAAAATTTCTTTTTTGAAGCTTTCTGCGGTTTTGGGGTTCTGAGATAAAGTGTTTTTTTCATGTGTAGGGTTTTCAAAACTTTTCTTGATCAAAAGAAATTTTAACAAAGAAAAAGCTTTTTAAAATTTAAAACCATGTCTTAAAAAAAAATTTGTAGAGGGCTTTAAGGACAAAATTTAATTTTTTTTGCCTCGAAGATTAGGAACAAGTTTAGGTGGTTTCTTGGATCCATTTTTAAAAATTTCTGCTGCAAATTGGATAGTCTTTGGCAGGTCATGGGGGTTTCCTGAGGATATTCAAATCAATTTTTAAAAAGGTACCCGCGCTGTTAAATCGGGGTGTCAATCGGGCTAACCACTTTAATGCTCTTTGAATTATTGTCCCGGCCCCGGGTGTCCCTTTTTTAAAGGGTTAGTAATGGAAGTGATTGCCCCTTAGCCAAAACCATCCCGTTTTGTTTGAATCAAAAATCATGAGAAAAATTTGGGCCCTTTTCTTGGATCTTAGTCGTAAAAGAAATTTTTTGTTTGTTTACAGTAATGATGTAACGCCCAAAAAAAACTTTTCCCACGAAAACCCCGTTTTAAATTCTTCTAAATTTCTTTGGGTTTAGGTCAAAACAAAAAAATCAATTGTTCCATTTAAACTTTAAGAAAGGCCCCAAAACTCATCCCGGGCGAAAGAAATTTTAAATGGGCAGGATCCAAATGTAATTTTTTCAGGGGCGGGGTCTTTCTGTTTTTTTTTAAAAAGACGCCGCCCCCCAAAAGGTATCACCCATTAAGTAGGAGTTTTGATAGTCCCCAAATCTTTTTACAATCAAACTTCTCCCATGCTTTTGAGCATGCTGGTAATAAAACCAATGATGTCCTTTCCTCTAAACTAGAAAGAAGCCCCTTTAGGTGGAAGGTTTTCTTAAATCCCCCCCCCTTTCCCAAAAACTGTTCATGTACTCTTAAGGGTAAACCCCCTTTCTAACAAGAGTTGGGTAAAAATTTTTCTGTCATTGGGCAGGATTTAAAGGGGAATAGCCAGCGATTTAAAATTTAACCCCATCATGTGTTCCCTTTGAGTCTTTGGGGAAAGACAGGGTTTTTTTAAAGTGAAAAAATGTTTTTTTTTTGGTTAAATGGCAATGCATGCTCCCTGAAGGCGGGGTTTTCGCTTCATTAAAAGGTTTGGAGTTTAACCTCGAAGGGTTTTTTAAAAAGAATAAGGGTTCCCATGTTTTTTTTTCAATTTTTAGTTGAAGATTGAATTTACTGTGCGCTGCCCCTTCAAAAATTCCCCACAAAATTTTGCCCGGGGTTTCTTACTGGGGGGGTTTAAAAAAAAAAACTTTTGGGGGCGTTAGCTCTAAACCGAAAATCCAAAAAATGCGTGGTTTAAATTCATACTGTTGTTGGTTTTTCGGGCCCCATTATGATTTCAGAAAAGTTTAGATTTTAGAAAAGGCTTTTCCCAAATTCCCTGCATGCGTTTTAAGAATTTTTTTGCAGAATCGGGCCCTCAAATTAAAATTTCTGGTTTTGAATAAACGAATCCGCCCCTAACAAAAATGAAGGAAATAAAAATTGTTTTTTTAAATCTTTTAAGGATTTTTTTTTCGAATTTTTTTGTGGTGCCCCCCTTTTTCAAAAGGAACAATAAGCGACTCGAAGTCTGCGAAAAATTGTATGGAGAATTTTGCAGCGTTTCCAGTTTTTAAAAACAAACTTTAGTCCTGGGGGGGGCCCGTAGTTGTTCGGGTTTTTCAGTCTTCAGAACTTTTACTTGTTTTATAAAGTTCAAGCGGGCTTGAGCGGTTGGAATTCTTGTTAAAATTTTCTACGAATTCTTGTTTATGTTCCCTGCTTTGAAGATATGGGGCTTAAAAAATTGTCATTGTGCGTATCAAAGTGTAATGGGGGAAAACCCTGCTGGCGAAAAATTAGGAGTAAGTCCACATGGGCTTTTGGCTGGTTCGCCCATTGTTTTTTTTTATGTTCTTGGGCACTTTAATGGCACCAAATTTGTTTCCTCATCCCCTGTGTATACATTTAAAAATTTTTTGGGTTTTTTTTGGGCTTCCAAAATGATCAATTTGGGGGTACACTAACAGGAAAGGTTTTCCATTGAAGTTAAAAATCTTTTGGGGTATTGCCCATAGTTGTCCCCTTTTTTCTGCGTGTTGCGGGCCTGATTTCACCTTTCAAGGACGCACCCCAAAAGAAACATTTGTTGTCTGAAATTTTTTTTTTTTTAAAATGCTCTCTTTTAAAAAAAACTCCCCGGGTAGGGAAAGTAAGCCTTGCCCACAATCGGTGCATTTCTTAGCCTGTTTTAATCTTTTCTCTATGACTTCGCCCCTTGGGCCAACCAGAGCCTCTCATTTTTGCCTTTTCAGCGGCAGGGCAAACTGTGTAAGAGTTCGTTGCCCAACCGGGTGTTAAGTCATTATGAGAAAGAATTTTGGCTGTGTTTAGTTGAGACCCAAAATTCTGATTTTCTTCAATTTTTTGTTACATAGTTTAATTAAAAAGCTAACATTACTTTAAATGGCGGGTTCTTGTTAGTTTGCCCGGAACTTTAGAAATTGCTTTAAAAACAATTGGGCCCGTAGTTTGTTGGGTTTAATGCTTTAAATCAATATATTCAGTGCTTGTAAACGCTCTTTTCAAGATTCCTTTAAAAAAATTCCCTCTTGTCCCTTATATACTTAGCCCCTTTCTGTCTTTCTTTTCTAACCAACATATTTATTTTTAAATTTAAAAAATACAAAGGCTTAAACAGGGAAACAATATCGCCCGGTTTTTTTTCGGTTTTTACTCATTAAAATAAAATTAAACACCCTTTTTGGGGTTGTTTTAAAGTGAAACTGTTTAGAACGAGTTTAATGTTTCGTTTACTTTTTTTAAAATTCCTTTTTTATTGCTCGGGGTTGGCTGTTTAGAAAAAAATTGCCCCCGCCTTTCTTTGAAGATCAAACTTTTTTTCTTTTGTAGTAAACAAAAACGGCCCGTAAAAAGATTTTTTTCTTATCCGTGTTTTTTGAGTCAACAAGCGCTTTATTTATTGTCAGTTTAAACGAACTAAGTTTAGCCGTTTTTAGTTGAACCTAGCTGTGTTTCTTTGAAGTTTAGTTTTTAATTTTTTAGCCGCGCACCTACAGCTAAAGAACACCCGGGCCCAGAGCTGGGAAAAAATCTAGAGGTTAAAACTGGGGTGGCCTAGGCCCCTTTTCTAAGAGACCAACACTCGTTCTGCTGTAGAGACTTATAGTTGACTTCGTATTAAAAATAAAGTAAACAGCATTAAAAAGGGGAGAATACCTTTGTTTGGGGTTTGCTTGTATTTTTTAAAGGTTTTTGCTTTGTACTTGCTGATTTGTGTAATGTTTGGGGAATCAAAGGTTTTTATGTTAGGGCTTTCTACTATCTCTTCTCTTGGCGGCGCTGTTGGGGACATTTGGATTTAAACCCGAAACAGGGCATTTCTTTTTTTAAATTAAAAAAATTTAAAAATTGTATACTACATCTTTTAAAATTTTTATTTACAATATTCAGCTGGCCAAACATATATTTAAAAAAAAATTTTCATTAAGCGGTTTATCGGCTTTTCTTCTTTATCAAATTTTGGGTGGTTTTTTACGTTTCACAGGGTTACCCCTTTTAAAGCAACTGATTAAACCTCCGGGTTTACCTTAAGGTTTTAATTAAAAAAACCCTTTTTTGTTTTTAAATAATCATTTAAACCTAACATTGTGAAAAATGTAAATCTTTAGACACAAGGTCTTGTTGGATTTTACCCTCCCCCCCCCAAAAAGTTTTTTTTATTTCATCAAAATGTGATAGGGTTTAAGGGCCCGCTAGCGTAGTTTTTGGGTTTGGGGTTTCCCCCAATCGAACTTGTACTTTTGTTATTTTTTGGGGGTTTAAAAAATTTTCATTGCTTTTTGAAAGGTTTTTTCTTTTTTCGAAAAAGCAATAAAATACCTTTTTGCGATCTTGCTGCCCAAAGCTAAAAAATAAAATTCCATATAGCGTTGCCCTGCTTCTGGGGTTTGTTGTTGAGGGAAAACTCTTTGTAATATATTGGGAAAGTGTCTCATTTTTGGGGGCGCAATCAGCTTGCTAATTTAGGGTTGCTAACAAAAGTTTTAAAATCCCAAAAGAGTTGTCAGGGTTTCTGTTTCTTTTTCTTCGGTGTTGGTTTATCGATAAAAAGGGTTTGTATTCATTAAAAATTATTCATATGGGAAAACTGTCTTTTAATGCCCTTTAAAAATATGGGGGATGCCGGGTTTTTTTAAAAACCAAAATTTTAAGGGTATGGAAAAAAAACGATTTCCATACGCAAAAAATTTCGGCTAAATACTTTTTGCCTTTTTTAGTATCTTTAGGCCTATTCTATGTTTTAGTGCTTCTTTTATTTTCATTTCCCTTTAAAAGCAAGAGAAACCCTTTTTTTCCCGGTTGCCATAGTAGAATAAAAAGGTTAAAAAAAATGTCTGCATTGTGTAAAGAAAAAATTTTTTTGCCCCCCAAATTTTATAGAAATTTTCTTAAAGTTTTCCCGCCCAGATTCTGTACAACTGTCTGTTTTTGGGGTTTTTGGGTTTTAACGGTTCTATTTTGAAAGGAAGGGGCAGAGCTGGGGACAATCATTCATCCCCTTTTTAGGTCTGGGAAAATTTGGGCCCGTAAGGGAAATTTTATCCGCATCAATGTAGAAGGAATTTTTTGGAACATAAAATTCCCTTTTTTTTCCCTTTACGCCTAAGGGTCTTTCAGCCCTTTTTATGCGGGGGAAGAACGAGGGTTGGGTTGTTGGGCCCCCTTTTTAAAAAAACAAAAAAAAAAAAGTTATTATTTTTAAAAAAATGGCAAGAAATTGGAAAGGTTGGAAAAAGATTTTTTTATGTTTTTTTTCCCCGGAGGGCGGGAAATGAGTGAAAAGATCCCTTTTTTACAAAATCGCTCAACGCTTCAATGCGGCTTTAATTAACAGAAAGGGAAAGGGTTAAAAACATTTTACGAAAGTTTTGGTCAAAAAACCCCCCGAAATTTTTAGACCCAAATTTATTTTTAATTAAAAAATGATATTTTTTTCTGTTTAAAAAACGAAAAAGGGCCAAATTGTTCGGTTACAAAATAAAAACCCGACCAAAAAGTTTTTAGCCCAAGGGGTACAATTATACAAAGTCCGGGGTGAAAAATTTAAAAACGCCTTGGGTTTTTTAGGCCAAAATTGGGCGGGGGGCAGTTTCTTAAAATTCAAAACACACTGCGGAAAATCCCAACAGCTAAAACCAAAAACAAAAAATTTGGAAACTTTAAAGAATTAAAAAATTTTCGGGGGAGGGTTTAAAAAAATAAAAGCAAAAGAGGCAGAATTTTTTTTTAAAATTTTTCCCGAAAAAAACGCAAATTTAAAAACTATACACGATCCCGCTTACCCCTGCGAGGGAAAAAACGGCCCCTTTTTCAGCTTTTTAAAAAACCAAAAGAGGCGGAAATTTAAAAAAAAATTTGAAAATATGTTGAACTAGTGAGCATATTAAAAAAGAGAAAAAGAAAATGTTTTAGGGGTGTTTACGCCCCAATTAGGGCCCGATTTTTAAAGAAAAGGGAAAAAACCAAAGACCCCAAAGATTTGAACAAGAGGGGATCAAAAGACTTGAAGCGTGACTACTAAAAAGAGACCAAATTTTCGAAAAAAAGTGAAAAAGAATAAAAGAAAAATATTCCCGGAAAAAATTTTTATGAAGACACAACGCTAGCGAACGAATCCCAACCCTGTTTTTTTGAGAAGGAAAACAATTAGCAAGCGTTTTTAAAAATTTCCCTTTGGGGTTTGCCAAAAAGTACTTGGGGTTGGCAATTACAGGCGGCGGTGGCCAAAATTCAGTACCTCCACCCCCATCGCCCACTGATAAAACATGGGTTAAAAAAAAAGCTTGATCATCTTGCGAATTTATTAAAAAAAATTTGCTGGGTTAAAAACCGTAAACGCTTTACCCGGAATTTTTGGGGGGGGTATTTTCAGCGGCTTTTGGGCACTGCAAGCAAAGGGGTTGGCTTTTTGGCGGACTTATGGGGATTAGTTTTTTGTAATAGTTGGGTTACTATTTAGTAAGATAAAAACCAAATAATTCCCATGGCCCGTTTTAAACCCGAACAAGCGTGTCCTTTTTTTTATTATGGTCATTATTTTTTAACTTCGCGAAAAGAGTCCGCGAGCTTTTTTGAGTTTTCAATGACTTTGGGGGTTTTGGGGCTTCAGGGGGTTTGGGTGATTAAAATTTGGGTGTTTTTTTTATTGTTTGTTAAAATTATGGCTCGAATTTATGTTTGTTTTTCCCCAAACCCTTTTGTTCTTGCCGGGGATAAGGGAATTTTATTTTTTATAGTTTAAATTTTTGTCCCCATTGGGGGTCTGAAAGGGCAGAAGGCCGCATGTATTTAAAAAGGCCAAAAGCAAGTCTACTTTTGATCTTTCGTACTGTAAAACCTTTTTGGGGACCTTTGAATACTTGAAAAAGGGAAATCAACTGTAGAATTTTAAAGGCGTCCTTAAATTTGCTAAGTATTGTTTTTGTGCGTCCAAAAACCAGTAGAAGGAAACGGGTTTGCTCGATCTTTGCCTGTTTGCGAACCTAGCAAACACCAAAAGTAAAATTTCGAAAAAGGTGTTTTTTCGTTTATTTTTTTTTCCCCTCTAGTTAAAGGGCCCTTTGAAAATGTTAAGATAAATGTTTTTCCTTTTTGTTTTATGGTCTTGCCCCTATGGAAAGGGACCCCCCAACAATTTTGGGGGAAAAGGGGGGACGCCAAATCATAGTTATACTTTCTGTGCGGTTTCCCCGAAATTTTAAAAAGACGCCCGGGCCCTGATCAAGATCCAAAAATTTTTCTAAAAGGGCCCCTTCTTGATGTTAAAATTGAATTCGTTAAAGATTTTCAAAGCCTTTGGGTTTTTTGTTGCTGAATGGATTAAAAAGATTTGTATTCGGTAATGGTGCTTGCCCCCGTTCAGTCAAAATAAGTCTAAAGGTTTTTTTAAAAGAAAAAGAAATCTGTTACTTTACCCCACCAAAAGGGTTTAGAAAGATTTAGAAAAGATCAGATAGACATCCCCCACCCAGTTGGGTGACAAGACACAGCAAAGGTTTTTAAAGGGTTTTTGGGTAAAATGATGGGGTGACTAAACCCGCTTTTGGATGTGTCGTTTTTAATAGGGGGGGTTTAAGGGTAGCTTTCAATGGAAATATCACCCTTTTTTGAAAAAAGGCAGTCTGGGTCACAGAAATTTTCGAGGGTGTCAGTTGCTTTATTTTTAAATTTTTTAGTGGGGCCCAAAGAAAAAATTTTGCATTTTGTAATTTGAAGCGCTATTTTTATTTCGTTTAAAAAATGTTTGTAAAAAATAAAATCAAGACAGTCCCCTTTGTTTTTAGAAAAGTATTGTAACAATTGCGGGGCCAAAACGGTCGCGCTCCTGAAATATTTTAAAAGTCGAAGGGTTTTTTATTTGCGAAAAACCCAAAGGGGAAAAATAAGATTACAAAAATTGTTGGGGGTCAAAGCTAACCCGTTAACAAAACCTGATGGTTTTTTACGGGGGTTTTTCTCACTAAAGAAAACAATGGTAAAATTAGAAATTTTCTCTCAAAATTAACCCAATTTAAAACTAAAAAAAAATTTTAACTTGGAACCCGGGAAAAAAACGATTCCCTTTTTTGATTTAAAAAGTAGCTTAAAAAGGTTTGGCTTTAAAATTTACAAACCAGGCCACTAAAAAAAAATTTTTTGTTGCGCCAAACGAAAAATACCCTTTTTAAGGGGGGGAAAAAACCCCTCGAAAATTTTCATTAAAATTCATTCTTTATGTTCATTTGGATGAGCGAGCACTGATGAAAACTTATTTTGGGTGGAAAAGGGCCCCCAAATTTTTTTAAAAAGGGTTTACCAGGGGGGAAAGCTGATTTTGCCCATTATGAAAATTTTTAAAAATTCCCCAATTTTAAAAGTTTTAAAAAATTAGTTTGTGGAGGGTTGGGTCATTTAATATAAAAATTGCGGGCAAGCGGGAAAGTTTTGAAATGCGATAAACCCCACATTGTTTTTGGAAAAAAAATAATAAACTGTACTAAAAATTTTCGGGGTGGGCCAGAAGAAACCCGGGGTTACATTAGCGGCCCGGGAAGGTATAATTTAGGGAAATTTAAAAAACCTTGCCCGACGTTGGGGACTTTG
This sequence comes from Conus ventricosus, assembly GCA_018398815.1. NCBI lineage: Eukaryota > Metazoa > Mollusca > Gastropoda > Neogastropoda > Conidae > Conus > Conus ventricosus. The sequence goes on along the minus strand of JAFLJL010014306.1, from coordinate 19,831 downwards.
AAAAAGGGAAAAGGGGGATAGGTTTCTTTGGATGGTTTTGGGTACACTAAAGATGGTGGGTTTAAAAAGCAAAGCGGGTTGGCGACAGCAAAAAGTTTCCTAAAATAGAAAAAAAGGGGCCCAAACTAGAGGCAAAAAATGTTGGCAGTATGAATATAAAAAAGTTTGAAAAACCCGACCCCAAAAGGCACTTTTGAACCCTATTTAGAAAGGGACATAAAATTTTAATTTTTAAGGCCCCTTTACATTTTTAAACCCTCAAAAAATTTCAGAAAAGCATTCAAATTGGCCCCTTTTCATGTAAGTTTATGGCGGACGACAATATCGGGGAAAAAGATTGAAAAAGCCGTTGAGGGGAAAAAAAAATACACCCCACGGGAAAAGGAAAAAAATTTTTTAAAAATGCGTTACAAAAATTTCAATTTATTCGGGAAATGGGAAAATTTGGAGACCGTTCACAATTATATTTTAAAAATTTTTGTTTAAAAAGGTTTAAAGGGAAAGGAAAGGGGTTTTGGGCGTCAGTGAGTCCTTTTAAAAGGAAATTTTAATTAGTGGCAAAAATTAGACTTTTAAAAAATTTAAATTACCCTCGTGGGTTTTTCACAATGGCGGGGGATATTTTGGTCTAACAAAAAAGCAAAAAAAATAAAAATTAGTCTTTAAATTTGAAACAAAACTTAAGGAAATAAATTGGATTAATCTTACACATTTAGGCCTTATTTGGGGTTTTTTTTATATGAAAAGTTTTGACAGGGGGTTTTGATAAAAAAAAAATAACGGGGTTAGAATTTAAATTTTTGGGTTTTAAAAATATGGAGCCCGTTTTTAAAATTTTTTGACAAAACCCCCCCATTGTTCATTGATTTGTGGGCAGACTGGTTGTGGGGAAAAAAAATATTTATCTCGAAACCCGTTACCCAAAAAGTTTATCGTTATAATTTTTTAATTTATATTGTGGTTTTTTTGGGGCCAACCTTAAATGGAAAAAAAAACATTCATAATAGAAGGTTTATATGGCAGATGATGACATATATTTAGTCAAACTAGCAATAAATGAGTGAGTGTTTAGAACAGTTTTTTAGGGCTGTTTGAAGGAAGCAAAACATAATTTTTTAAAAGTTTAAATGTTGGGGAAAAAGACAAGTTAAAAAAAAAAAAACACTTTTTCGAAACTTTGCTTTCAGTGGAAGACATGCTGGGATAAAATGGGTGGATTTTTTTGCCCGAAATTTAACTCGTTTTAAAAAGACTTTAGAGAACAATTTTAAAAATTGTTTTATTTTTAAAATGAAAGGGGCGAGAGGATTGATGAAAGTTTGCGTGGAAAAAAGATGTTATTGAAATTTACCAGGAAAAACACAGGATTAAACAAAAAATGAAATCTGAAAAGTTTAGTAAAAATTTGTATTTAAAAAGGAAAAACCTACACAGTTTGGTTTTTTTGTTGATAATTTGTTATTTTTTGGTTTTTGACGTTTTTTTGGGCAGAGAACAGTAATAAGCTTTAAATTTAGGGCCTTTCGCCGAAAACCCTTTGGGGGAAAGGGGCAAGTTGGGGTAGATCGGGGATATTATGTTCTTAATGCACAAATAAGGGATTAAGGAAAGAACTTTGTAAATTAAGGAAAATTTGCGCAATGCCCCGCAATAGAAAGAGGGTTGTTTTTCCCCCCTTTTAAACGTGAAAACAGGAAATGTTTCAATTGGGAATATTAAAGGAAAACGAGGACATTTTTTGTTTTTGTTAAAAGTTACGATAAAAACAGGAATACCCTTTTAAAAAAAAAGTTTCATAAACAAAATGGATAAAATACGACGCTACCTCACCCGAAAATAAGTACTTTGATGTTAATGAGGGCCTTTTAGGTTTAAATTGGGGAAAATGTTTTATGGGCTGCTTTATTTAAAGACATTTTATGTAAAAAAAAAAAATTTTATTTTTGTTTTGGACGAAGGTTGTTTAATCATCGGGCCTCTTTTTGTCCATAAAACATTTAATTTTGGGGGGGTTTGTGACAATTTAAAAAAAAATTTCAAGTTTAAAGTTTCCCCCACACACACACACACACACACACACACCAACGCACACACCCCACCACCACACCAAACAAACACACAAAACCACACCATTCCAGATTTCTTTTCCACCTCCCCCCCCCCCCACCCCCTTAAAACCCCCTTTCTTCTGACCAAAAGTGCACTTTGGGCCCTTTGCCTAACCCCAGTCAAGGTTAGCAAGCCCCCCTCCCCCCCCCCCCCCCCCCCCTCCCCCTCCCCCCCGGGGCCCCCCGGGTCCTACCGCCTTATCAAAGTCGCTGTGAAGCCCAAAACCCCTTTAAATTTTGCAAGCCCGAGCTCCCCCCTGGAGATACCGGGGGGGGGGGGGGGGGGGGGGTCTTTTGTACAAAAAGTTCCCCCTCCCTTTTGGACAGTCTGTGCTAGTAACGTCCCCTTCACCTTTCGTCTCAAAAACTCTTTTTTTCCTTTTTTGTTTCGGGGTTACTGTCCCCCTGTTATGTTATTTTTTTAAACTTTCCCACAAAATTTTTCCCCTAAATTTTAGCACTCAACGGGGGTCGGGTTTAATGCTGGGCTCTCAGAACATTATTTGAAAATGTTTAGAGTTGAGTGGTACGAAGAAGGAGTTCGCTGAATTGAAAGAGCTAGTTATGAAGGAACAGATTTTGTCAGGTTGCAGTCCAGAGTTAACTATACATTTGAAAGAGAGACAGCCAGAGACAGCAGGGGAGTTGCTGAAGTTAGCAGAAGTGTATAGAGAGGCACGTTTGGGCACTAAGGTGCAGGAGAGACAGGTGCCAGGCACAGGTGAGAAGAGTGCAAGGAGACTAGGGGAGTTTTCTGCACAGTCTGTAAACCCAGTGGTGGGGCAGAAAGGAGGACAAAGGGACAATAGGTGTTTCATTTGTCACAAGAAGGGACATGTGGCGAGGGATTGTCGCATGAGGTTCCAGAAGGCAGCAGCCTTGCAAGAAGTCGATAAGGGTCGCCAGGGGAAACGACCTGCAGTGGAACCAAAAGGGATTCAGTCTGAAGAGGGTGGAGTGCAGCCTATGGCTAGCACTGGACAGCAGTCAGTGTCAGGGATGGAGGGCACTAGGCTGAGTGGTTCGTTACCAGTGGAAGAAGGGTGGATTGGCCAGCAGAGGGTGAAAGTGTTACGAGACACTGGTTGTTCATGTGGTGTAGTTAGAACAACGCTGGTCGAGAAAGGGGATTTGACAGGGCAAATCCAGACCTGTACTCTAATCGATGGCACTGTGAGGGAGTTTCCAGTTGCTAAGATAGAAGTACGTACCCCTTACTTCTCAGGCGAGTTGTCTGCGTTGGTGATGGAGAAACCCCTTCATGATTTGATCATTGGAATATTCCAGGTGCAAGGGATCCAGAGGATCCTGAGTTGTTGACTGCTACAGGGGCAGCAGTTCAAACACGGAGCAAGAAGGAGGAAAAGGTTGATAAACGTTAGTCGTTCCAGCAAGGAAGTCAGGCATAGATGTGTCGCCTGATGAGTTTAGGGCAGCGCAGGAACAATACCCTTCGCTCGTGAAGTCTTGGGAGTTGGCAAGAGGTGGAGAAAAACAGGTGGTTAGAGGAGGTGAGACAGAATTTCTTGTGAAAGGCGGGCTGTTGTACCGAGTGTTCACCAAGGGGAAGACAGGTAAGGTGACCACTCAGTTAGAGGTACCAGCAGGTTATCGTGACACTGTCATGTCAGTGGGTCACGAGTCGCTCATGGCGGGTCATCTCAGCACCAGCAAAACAGCTGACCGAATCTTTGATGATTTTCATTGGCCAGGGGCAATGGCAGACATCAAGCGTTTCTGCATGTCATGTGACGTGTGTCAAAGGTCAGCCACAAGAGGGGTGAAGAGGAAGGCGCCTCTTAAACAGCCTCCTTTAATTGACACACCATTCAGGAGGGTGGCTGTTGATCTGATTGGCCCAATCGCGCCCTGTTCCAAAGGTGGGCACAGGTATGTTTTGACGCTCGTGGACTATGCGACCAGATACCCAGAAGCAGTTGCATTGAAAGGCGTAGATACGCAACAGGTCGCTGAAGGGCTGGTAGATATCTTTTCTCGCGTGGGTGTGCCGTCACAAATTCTCAGTGACAGAGGGTCACAGTTCACCTCAGGCGTGATGAGGGAGGTCAACAGGCTGCTAGGGATCACACAGATTCTCACTACCCCATACCATCCACAATGCAATGGCTTGGTGGAAAGATTCAATGGTGTGCTGAAGGGCATCTTAAAGAAGCTCTGTGAGAAAAGGCCAGCAGATTGGGACCGCTACATTCCAGCGGCACTGTTCGCCTACAGGGAAGCCCCTCAGGAGAGTACAGGCTTTTCGCCATTTGAGCTGCTGTATGGGCGGACAGTTCGGGGACCAGAGATCAAAGAGCTGTGGTCCGGAGAACAGGAGTCAGAAGAAGTCAAAACCACTTATCAGTATGTGGTGGACTTACGCAATAGGCTAGAGGAGACATGTAAGGTCGCAAGGGAGAGTTTGCAGGAGGCTAGGGTCGTTCAGAAGAAGCAATATGACAGGAAGGTGAGGAAGAAATTCCTCAAGGTGGGAGATCAAGTCCTGTTACTGCTTCCCACGGATCACAACAAGCTGCTGATGCATTGGAAAGGACCATTCACCATCACTGAAAAGGTAGATCAGGACTACCGAATCGATGTGAATGGGAAATCAAAACTTTTCCATGCGAATTTGCTCCGCAAATATATTCAGCGTGAGACCCAGCACATAGGCGCAGCAGCAATCATTGATGGAGGTGAAGGAGACCCAGCAGAAGAAGGGGAGATTTTGTTGCCTGAGTTTCCAGGAGAAGAGTCATACAGGGATGTGTCACTGTATGAAGGGCTAGACGGTAGGAGACAGGAGGAAGTTAGGGGGCTCCTAAAGCAGTATAGTGCGTCCCTGACTGATAAACCAGGCAGGACAACTCTAGAGACATGTACGGTGGAGTTAACATCGCAAAAACCGTACATGTGAAAGCCTACCCGATCCCATATGCCACCAAGCAAGTGATCGAGGAGGAGGTAGAAAAGATGTTGGACCTTGGGGTGATTGAACCGTCCAAATCATCGTATAGTGCACCCGTCGTCTTAGTGAGGAAAAAGTCAGGTGAGCATCGATTCTGTGTTGACTATAGACGTCTGAACAGTGTCACCAAGGTCGATGCAGAGGTCATACCGAACATGGAAGACCTGTTCGCTCAGATCGCCACAAGCAAGAGCCAGTATTTCACCAGGATAGATCTGAGCAAGGGTTACTGGCAAATAGCCTTGAGTGAGGACTCAAAGGAAGTCACAGCATTCTCCACTCCTATGGGGCTATACCAGTGGCGAGTACTTCCTTTTGGTATGGTCAACGCACCTGCAGTCTTCTCTCGGATGATGAGGAAGTTATTGACGGGATTGGAAGGCGTTGTGAATTTCATGGATGACATTCTGATAGCATCCGAGACATGGGAGGAGCATATGAGGCAGCTAGGAGCAGTTTTAGAGAGGTTGAGACAAGCCAATCTCACAGCCAGACCAACAAAGTGCCAGATTGGTTTTTCAAGCCTGGAGTTCCTAGGTTTTGTTGTTGGAGGCGACACAAGCAGCCAGAAAAGGGAAAGGTGGAGAAGATGATGAATTCAGAGAGACCAAAGACCAAAACAGAAGTCAGGAGTCTGCTAGGTTTTGTTGGTTTCTATAGGGAGTTTGTTCCAAATTTCGCAGCAATCACGAGTCCTCTCAGTGATTTGGTCAAGGCAGGGAAACCGGCAGTGGTCGAATGGTCAGACGCTGCAGAGCAAGCACTGCAGACAGTGCTGGAAAGACTAGGTTCCCGTCCCATCTTGAAGCTACCAGATATGTCCAAACCATTTTTGTTACGGACAGATGCATCAGGTGGTGGGATAGGTGCAGTATTGTTGCAGGAGCATGAAGGGGTCGAGTTTCCTGTGAGGTATGCTAGCAGGAAGTTGACAAAGTGTGAAGAAGGGTACGCAACAGTAGAGAAGGAGTGTTTGGCTGTTGTGTGGGCCGTGCAGAAATTTCACAAATACTTGTATGGGAAGGAGTTCGTGATAGAGACTGATCACCAACCACTCAAGTTCCTGCAGGAGGCGCAGCTGAAAAACAGCAGGGTGCTGCGCTGGGCAATGGCACTGCAGCCCTACAGGTACCGAGTGCAGTACATCCCAGGCCGACAGAATGTAGGCGCTGACTATTTAAGCCATGCAGTCTAGCAAGCTGCAACTCAGAGGAAGTCAGTCATATCCGGGGTGCTTTGTTGATAATTGTGTTGATTACAGTTATGTTGAGTGGATATGGGTTCATTCCCAGTTGGCTATGGTCCATATTTTCTGTGTGAGACTTGTTCATATTTTCTTTGTGAGACTTGTTCATGTGAATGTAGTTATGCTTGGAGCATACAGTCGCTTGTGTAGTGATGCATTATTTGCAATAAGTGAGGATGGAGATTCCTCAGTGAAGTGTCATGGATCGTGATCATATTATATTGTGCTTTTCATAAGAATTGTGAAGAGAAGATATGGCAAATCCGCAGGTAGGGGAATTGCATAGGTGCGCACAGAGGTTATCAGAAAATGAGTTGAAATAAGGCAAAAGCGCACGTCAATGATAACTCATTGGAGTGGTATTCACTAATGATATATTTTATAAATTATAAACCGTTTGTTGTAAAGTATTTTCCAAACTTTGCACGTGTAGCTGTGGTATCAGCAAATTTGGTTGTTGTCTTTTTTGTACCGTTGTTTTGAGACAATGCGGAGCATAGTCTTTTGCAAGGGGGAAATTGTCACAGACAAAAATAGAAAACCGAACTCGTGGTTAGTTGCCAGCCAATTTGTTTGGACATAAGCTCCAACTCAAATATCCTGGGCGCCAGGTAGACGGCCTCATGCGTAGGGCCGACGCCTTCAAGCATCGCCTCAGCCAATTTGGGCACATCGAGGAGACTAATCCTAATCCTCTACGGAGACGGTACGGTCCAGCCAGTCAGACTAAGTAGCTGACCGACGCCTCGATGTCTGGTCAGACGAGTCTCGATGCCTGGATCAGACTCATCCGGCCAATTTGTAGGACCAGTGCCCACAATTAGGTCGACGTCGCCGAAAAGGGAGAGGGAGAAGGTAGTGTGTGGTGGGGGTGAAATCAAGCTAATCAATTAAATGACCACCACAGAGAGTAAGGCGTGTAGGCGTGACTGTCATGATTTGAATATCCAATGGAATTAGAGGGAGATAACTTCGGGTACGAGGCGGTAAAAATACTGACCAATGGTAC
>JAFLJL010014306.1:5000-7500 GCA_018398815.1 Conus ventricosus | reverse complement strand
GCCGTTTGTATGTTTCTGATATGATTAATTCCGATCATCAACCATTGGAATTTTATTTTTATGCGAAGAATGATGTGTTACGCAATGACAATGATTGGCGTGATATACCTTTATTTATTAAAAAGATAGTTTGGAATGATGACTTTGCTGAACAGTTTCATAATAGCATGCATTCAAGAAATGCAAAGAAAAACTTAATCAAGCCAGCATATTGATGGGTACTGACATTAATCAAGCATTACATTTATTTAATGAATGCAATAGAGAGCAAGCAGTATGTATGGAAAAGAAAATTTATACATGTCAGAAAAGGTCAGAAAAGTGGTATGATGATGAATGTAAAACTTCTAAGCGCAATGTTAGAAAACTTTTAAGAACATGTAGGAAATCATCTAGAAAAAATACAAAATTGCCAGATACAAAGTTGCCACCAAAGGAAAATTCAACCGAAAAAGAGGCTAGGACAGCTTTTTGCAAAGAAAGGAGGGAATACAAAAAGCTGTTAGAGAGAAAGAGAAAAGAATACAATAGAATTGTACTTGAACAATTGATTATGTCTGTAAATGATCAGAAAGAATTTTGGCAAATATGGGTAGAGTTTCCAATAAGAATAAGTTTCAGCCAAATAAGATCACAGTACAGGAATGGTTTCAACATTTTAAAAGGGTTCTTGAAAAACATGAGACTGACGGCAACAAATATATCTGTACAGGTGCTGTTGATGTTTCAGATATTTTTTCAGATAATGATAACGATGATCAAGGAAATGGAAATGATGCACATGAGAATGATGATTATTATGATGTCAACTTTCTGAATCGGCCTATTTCTAAAGAAGAAGTCATACTCTCAGTGAGAAAATTGAAAAGTAAGAAAGCAGCTGGACCAGATGGTATAATTGGAGAGCTATCAAAAAAATCAGGAGATGATGTAATTGATTTCTTTGTAAAATATTTCAATGTTCTATTTGACACAGGTCAATATCCTGATTTATGGAAAGAATCTATTATTGTTCCATTGTTTAAAAAAGGCAACATTAACGATCCAAATAATTACAGAGGAATTTCTCTTTCAGACATAAGTAGCAAAATATACAGCTCTATAGTTAATTCAAGATTACAGGAATGGGTTGAGCAGAACAATATTACCGGTGAATTCCAAGCTGGGTTTAAACAAAATTATTCTACAACCGATCACATATTTACACTTTTAGCAGTTATTCAAAAGCAATTTTCATGTAATAGAAAACTGTATGTAGCTTTCATTGATTTCGAGAAAGCGTTCGACACAATTTCAAGAAAATTACTGTGGCCTATTATGTTAAAGAATGGAATTAAAGGTAAAATTTATAGATGTATTAAAAGTATGTATGAGGTTGTTACAGCTCGAGTTCGTTGTGGTACACAGTACACAGGTTATATCAATTGTACGAACGGTGTGAAACAAGGCGATATTTGTAGTCCTCTTCTGTTTTGTTTGTTTATTAACGAACTTGCGCTTGAAATTATGATAATGGTAGACATGGTGTTAGTCTCAATATGGATATGATTGAATTGTTTATTCTTTTATTTGCTGATGACATTATACTATTGTCAGAAACTGTGGTTGGTTGCAGACACAACTAAATAATCTTCATAGAGCTGCATGCCAGTTACAACTTAAAGTTAATTTAGAAAAATCTAGCATTATGGTTTTTAGAAAAGGGGGATACCTAGCAAGCACAGAGAGATGGTTTTACGGCAATGTTAAGATGAATGTAGTGAATTCATATCGATACCTAGGTATTGTGTTTTCAACAAGATTGAGTTTTAAGCCTGCATGCCAAGATTTAGCGAACAAAGGGAAACGAGCTGCTATTCGCATTATTTGTAAGTTGAATCAGTTGAATAATAACTCTGTGAAATTATTCTTGAAGCTTTTCGATTCACAGATTCAATCTATGCTTCTATATGGTGCTGAGATTTAGGGTTTAGAAGATGCTTCATCAGTGATAGAGAGTGTTCATTTGATTGTGTTAAAGAGGTATTTAGGGGTAGGTATCAAAACACCGAATGATCTTGTATATGGTGAATTAAATCGATTCCCCCTGTTTATCAATTCTACTGTCTCTTGCATTAGATACTGGTTGAAATTAACCCGAATGGAGGAGCATAGACTGCCATTCAAAGCATATAAAATGTTATTAAATTTGTCAAATAGAGGAAAAGTTAATTGGGCTTCGAAAGTTCGGGATGTTTTGAATAGTAATGGCTTCTGTTACGTATGGGAAAACCAAGGCGTAGGATGTATAAATTCTTTTATAAGAGAGTTCAAACAAAGATTAATCGATTGCAGGTGGCAAAGCTGGAATTGTCATATGGATGACAGTGACAGATTTATAACTATAGAAAATTCAAGATGTCTCATGATCTGGAGACATACTTACGTTTGGATTTGAACAGATTTATACGATACACACTAACAAGATTTAGATTTGGGATTTCTAATTTATCAGTGCACA
>JAFLJL010014306.1:0-2500 GCA_018398815.1 Conus ventricosus | reverse complement strand
TTAATGCAGCAGTCAGAACTGCCGTGCCGAGGTTGACAATCATCATCACCATTACCATCATCATCATCATGATGTCATCATTATCATCATGACGTCATCATCATCGTCATCATCATCATCATCGCCATCATCATCACCATCATCATCATCATCATCACCATCAACATGGTCATCGTCATCATCATCAGCATCATCATTATGACGTCGTCATCATCAGCAGCAGCATGACGTCATCATAATCATCATTATCATCATCATCATATCATCATCATCAGCATGATCATCATGACCATCATCACCACTACCATCATCATCATCATCATCATCATCACCACTACCATCATCATCATCACCACCACCACCATCATCATCATCACCACAATCATCATCACGTCTACCTGTGTGTGCCCGTGCAGCGTGCGGCAGCAGTAACCTTGACCTTGCTTTCCTGGTGGACTGCTCACCGTCCCTGAGCCCCCTGGACTTCCAGGACGCCCTGAAGTGGGCGGCTGACGTGCTGGACCCCTTCACTGTGGGGCCCCACTCTGTGCAGGTCGCCTTCCTCACCTTCAGCACGGGATATACGGTACACAAGAGAGAGAGAGAGAGAGAGAGAGAGAGAGAGAGAGAGAGAGAGGGGGGAGGCAGGGAGAGAGAGAGTTTGAGGGAGAGAGACATTGGGGAGAGAGAGGGGGGAAGGAGAGAGAGAGGGGGAAGGAGAGAGGGGGAGAGACTCAAGACTCAAGACTCAAGACTCAAAAACTTTATTACTCAAGGATAGAGATTTTAGGCAGTGCCTATTCTTCCAATCTGTCCTTGCTATTCTACAGCATTCAACTAAACAGACTGCACATATTAATAATGACAGAAACAATGAAGAATATCGCAACATTATAATATTAACAATAACAATAGTAATAAGAATAATACTTATTAAAAAAAAATCCATTACAAAATTACACAATTTTAGAGAGTGGAGAGAGAGAGAGAGGGAGGGAGAGGGGGGAGAGAGAGAGAGAAAGGGAGGGAAGGAAGGAGAGAGAGGGGGGTGGAGGGGGAGAGAGAAAGAGAGAGATGGGAGGGAAGGAGAGAGAGAGAGAGAGAGAGAGAGAAGGGGGGGAGGAAGGGCGAAAGAGAGAGGTGGGAGGGAGGGAGGGAGAGAGGGGGGGAGGGAGGGAGAGAGAGGAGGGAGGGACGGAGGGAGAGAGAAAGAGATTGGGGAGTAGGAGAGAGAGAGCGATGCGCGTGCCCCCACCCCCTTCCTCCCCCCCCCCCCCCCCCCCCCCCCCACCACACACACACACGAGAGTTCAAAGGGCACAAACCTCAAATCTCCCCCGTCTGCCTATCTGTCTGCGTGTCTGTCTGCCTGTCTGTCCGTCCGTCTGTCTGTGTGACTGACCGTCTGTGCCCTGGCTGTGTGGACAGACGGTGTTCGACTTTGACGACCACGCCAGCAAGGCGGAGGTGCAGGGGGCGATCCGGGGGGGCTGGCTACAACCCGGGGTCCACCGACACTGACCACGCCCTGCACTATGCGGCCACCACCCTCTTCACCGCCGCCAGCGGGGCTCGGCCCTCGTCGGCTAAGGTCTGTTGGTCTGTCTGTTTGGCTGGCTGGCTGGCTGGCTGGCTGGCTGGCTGTTTGGCTGGCTGCTTGGTTGACTGGCTGTCTGTCTTTGTCTTTGTCTTTGTCTCTGTCTGTCTGTCTGTCTGTCTCTGTCTTTGTCTCTGTCTGTCTGTCTGTCTGTCTGTCTGTCTCTGTCTGTCTCTGTCTGTCTGTCTGTCTCTCTCTGTCTGTCTCTCTCTCTCTCTCTCTCTCTCTCCTCTCTCTCTCTCTCTCTCTCATGTCTCTGTCTGGCTGGCTGGCTGGCTGTCCGTCTATCTGTCCGTCTGTCTGTCTGTCTGTCTGTCTGTCTCTCTCTCTCTCTCTCTCTCTCTCTCTCTCTCTCTCTCTCTCTCTCCTTCTCTCTCCCTCCCCTCCCCCTTTCGTCTGTCTGTCTGTCTGTCTGTCTGTCTGTCTGTCTGTCTCTCTCTCTCTGTCCTCTTCTCTCTCTCTCTCTTTCTCTCTCTCTCTCTCTCTCCTCTCTCTCTCTCTCTCTCTCTCTCTCTCTCTCTCTCTCTCTTCCCTTCTTCTTCTTCTTCTTCTTCTTCTCTCTTTTCTTCTTCTTCTTCTTCTTCTTCTTCTTCTTCTTCTTCTTCTCCGTCCCTCTCTCTCTCATCCCTCCTCTCTCTCTTATTTTTGATTTTCCTCCTGCTCAAGCTCGCGCGTTTTCTTGCCCCCCCCCCCCCCCCATTTTTTTTACCTATTGTCATCCTAGTGGTGTCAACTTGGTGTTAGCTAGGTCCTCTACCGCCTCTTTCTTGAAATCTCCATCTTCAACATCAGTTGAACTGGATGCGAAGGTTAAACCTGAAACTAATAGAGATGATGACTACGTACTGTTAGTGACTTGAAATACAATCAGTGATTGACGTCACCGCGAGCGGCCCATGATGA
>JAFLJL010014305.1:27828-46233 GCA_018398815.1 Conus ventricosus | reverse complement strand
ATTCATTCGTAGCTTGTTATGAGTGCGATGATGTTGCAGGCTGAACGTGCATCTTTTGGTCTTTGTGCACGACGATTTACCCGGTCGATTTTATTCGACTAACGTCATCATCGGTTAATGGGATTGTTCCGTTAACAGGGCCACGAAGTCTCGCTTTTTTACATGAAGACATGGGTCTCTCTCTCTATGCTTCTCTCTCTCTATCTCTCTCTCTCTCTCACTCTCTCTGTTTAGTGTTGTGGATTTTGTGTTTTATATTGGGAATGCTTTATTTGGGGGGGGGGGGTAATAAAAAAAAAAAAAGAAGGGGAATTTTTTTTTCTTTCTTGACGGGAAAAGGGAAGCGTTACTAGTGAGTTTATGACTTGGTAAGACTGGGGTCTGGTTTACTTTGAAATACAAAATAAAATGTAGTGTCAGGATCTACATAAATAAGGAGGATGGAAACCAGCTACATAGAGAGCGAAGTCTCGTCTTGTTATCCGGCTTGCCGTGTCTGGATAGCAGGAACAGTGTAGCATTATTACTCACCACCACACCATGGGCTGGGACCGGGCGACTTGATTTACGTGGTTGTAGTCACTTCCCTTCTTATCTAAAGCTTTGGTCGTTTGACGGCTATTCGTACGACACATGTCCATGTTTTTAGGGAAGTTCAAAGTACAACAATTGCTACCTGATTAAACTATCAAAGTCGTATAAAGACGGATAAACAATGACTCCGAATCGAATCATCGTGTACGGGAGACGCGTTTTTGGAGCTTATTCAGAACAATTCAGCGGTCATTCCTGACTACGTTTGGATGCCAAACTCACGATTCTTTGGGAATCGGATGAAGGCGAGGCAGGAAGACGCTCGCAGTTCTTACAAAGGAAGATGGAAAGAATAGACTTTGTCCAAAGCCGAAAAGCTGTTGGACCCTCGACGCATCCATTCGCGTATTGAGAATAACGTAAATAGAATTGTTAGCAGAAGAAGAATAAGAACAGACAATCTCTACCCCCCCCCCCCCCCCCGCCCCCCCCCCCCCCGGTAAAGATTCCAACAACTGACAAATGACCAAAACAACCATTAAATACTATTTGGTCGGTTGATCAGCTTCTTATTTATTTTTGGGTATACATTTGGGAGAATTCTTCTTCCATCTATCAACTCGAGCAATCCTATTTTTGGTGTTTGAGCATAACTGTAACAAAAATATAGCTAACAAAGCGTTATAATTACAAAAAAAACTGCAGAAAAGGCACAAAAATAAAAGTGTTTTGGTCCAGCCCAGAGCTTACCTCCTCCATCGGTTTTGTAGGAGAAAGGCGCGACGATCGTTGAGGTACAATAAAACAAGTCTTTGGTATAGTCATGTTATAGTAATAGGTTTCTTCATTATGCTCGTTACCTACAATACCCTCAAATTTATAGGGTTTATTTCAGGTAGATGAGAACGAGTAGTGTTATCCACTCTGAAATGTTTCATGATGATCCTTCCTTGTTTTGGTCAACAAGTCGAGCTCCCGCTTATCTGCAACCCAGTAGGTAACTCGCCCTCAAACGTAAGCGGGAAGGAATCATTTAATTAACTAATTTGATTTTACAAATCGACAGTCTTAACGTCCAGAAGATTATACTTGGTGGATTCGCCATCAAGATCGCATTGCTGTTGTTGGGCACACTTAGCGACTGGCAGCAGTAACTATCAACCAAAGAAACCGATTATATGCATCATCGTGGTGGTGTAGTCCTCGTTTAGTCATCAAAAACTTGGGGTGAGGATAGTAGAACAAGAGAGTTAGAATATTTTTTGAGATCACAATACACGAGCACCCAGCTTTTTTCGTTGAAACCGTCCAGAAGTTTAGCGCCCACTTGTGGAATTCCGCATATTCGATGATTGTCGTTTATGATCAGAGGTCACAAGGATCGACCATTTCCCCCAGTCGGCGATGTTATTCAGATCGTCCGTGGAGATATCATCACCCCTTATTATTGACCATACACACCCGACGCGTAATACGTCTTGGCGCAAAACCAATCGCGAACAACCGGATAGCGCCATTCCCACCATGTTTCTTTTTTTAGAATTCGTTTGTCCAAATGATGACACTGCTTAAAAATCAGCGGCATGTGGAGGTTGGCCAAAATGATGACACGCTTAATCTGCGGCATGGGAGGTCTATAGTGAATCTCCGAATGTTGTTCCAAGCACTCTCTGTCCATTTTTTTTTTGTTTTGACCTTGTGAAAGAAAGTATACCATGTCGCGACTGCGAGCTTTCCTCCCGGTTGTCGCTTTTCTCACCCATGCCGTTTTTCCTCTTCGGACGGAATCGTCTCATCATTCACATCTTCAATGTAATGCAGCATTCATCGTAGCTTGTATAGGTGCGATGATGTTGCAGGCTGAACGTGAATCTTTGGTCTTTGTTGGTGCCACGACGATTTACCCGGTCCGATTATAACGACTAACTCATCAATCGGTTAATGGGTGTTCGGGGCCGATAACAGGGCCACGTAAGTCTCGCTTTTTTACAAAGAAATACTTGGTCCCTCTCTCACGTCCCTTCTCTCTCCCTCTCCATCTCCTCTCTCTCTATGTCTTTTGGTGGGACTCTCTCTCTATAGTGTTGTGGGATTTTTTTGTTTATATACTTAGAATGCTTTATTGGGGGGAGGGGGAAAAAGATTCTTTCTGACGGAAAAGGGACGCGTCTAGTGAAGATATATACTTGGAAGACTGGGTTCTGGTACTTTGGAATACAAAAAAAAAGTAGTGTATCAGATCTACATAAATAATAAGGAGGATGGAAACCAAGACTACATAGCGAGCGAAGTCTCGTCTGTTTTCTCCGTCTTGCCGTGTCTGGTAGCACAGGACAGAGAGCATTATACTCCACCACAACCACCATGGGCTGAACGACGACTTGATTATAGAAGGTGTTGTAGTCACTGCCCATCCTTCCTAAGCTTTGGTCGTTTCTTGACGGTTATTCGTACGACAACCAAGTCCCATTTAAGGGAACGTACAAAGACCAACAATGCTACCTGGATTAAAACTATCAAAGCCGTAAGAGGATAGAGGACAATGACTCCGATCGCATCATGCGTGAGTACCGGAATACGCGTTGAGCAATTATCAAACAATTCAGCGGTCATTCCAGACTACGTTCTGGATGCCAACTCAACACGATTCTTTGGGAATTCCGGTGAAGCGAGCAGGAAAGACGCCCTCCCATCCTTTCTACAAAGAAATGGAAAGAAATTAGACTTTGTCAAGCCGAAAACTGTGGAGCCACGACGCATCCATTCGAGTTATTGGAGAATAACGTCATCGAAACTGCTAAGGGGATACGACGAAACCAAATCGGAACGACACAAAGAAAAATCGAAACAATAACCTTTTTCACGGTCCTTCAAATCGCTAGTGGTTTTATCAAGCGGTCAGTTACTTGAAGCCAGTTGTGGATGGCCATCTATTACGACTCCTAAGGATTAAAGTTTCCAGACGAAGAACTAGCGGCACTGAGGAGGGGTAAGATTAGCAGCACTGGAGGAGGGGAAGATAAGCGGCAGCACTGGAGGATGTAAGATTACCAGCACTGGAGGAGCGACGAAGCGATTTTGCTGCAGAAACAGAATATATTCAAAGCAGTAGGATGCTTGCTGAACAGAGAGGAGAACAGCCCAAAGAAAATGAAAATATATTCATTTTTCTTCATTATTCAGCATCGTTGCTAAACTGGTAATCTGAGTGGTCGTCCCTTACTCAATGCATTCTTGCGTTGCAAGATATGTTACAGGCACGAGTGAGGTCATCCCAAGTAACTGCAGTCACATCGGTGAATTTGACTCCAGAGTGTGTGTGTTTTCTTGTACAACTTTATGTTTAAAATACACCGTGAGATAATTCTACTAGTGGTGAATGTTGGCTGGTCTAGGTGAATGTTGGCTGGTTGCTCATTGGCCATAATAGTTTGCCCACTACGTACAACGCCGCACATACAGAGAAAATGTGAGCACAGTAAGAAGGCAGGAGAGAGAATAAGGAAGGAAGAAGAGCGAGAGAGAATGTGAGCTTAACCACACAAAGCCAAAACAGCGTTTACACACACATACATACACATAGAACAACAGAGAGCACACACATGCACATGAAGAAGCACACACATGCACATGTAGAGAGCACAGACATGCACATGTAGAGAGCACACACAAGCACATGTAGAGAGCACACACATGGCACATGTAAAGCACACACACATGCACAATGTGAGAGCACACACATTGCACATGTAGAGAGCACACACATGGCACATGTCGAAAGCACACCACATGCACAAAGAGAGAAAGACAAGAAAAAGGAGAGCACCCACAGAAAGAAAATATGAGAACAAGGTATATTTAAGACGTTGAATATATTAAAGCTGGGGACGTTCACATTAAACCAGGACCTACAACACGTTGGGACATCATCCTCAAAGACAATTTAATAGAGTTTATCTCCCTTGGGGCCTGGTTGACGTGCGCTACACGCTGCGCTTCGAGTATCTTTCTTATACTAGCAACCAAAACAACATTCCCTTTCTTTTGTCACAACTCTCAACATGCGTTGGGCAAACACGCGAGGGTCGGGGTCCTTCATGCTCAAAAAGATTTGGGTCGGAACGGTAACTTCAAATCACCTATTTCAAATCAATATCTTTATAAAGTGCCTTACCCTTTTGGATCCATACAGAAATCCCTTCCACGTCCACAATTACTAATGGATCCAACATAATCCCCATCCAAACATATTTATCAAATAATTGTCCAGACAGTAAAACAAACGTCGATATTCTTCGGGAGGAAGCTCCTTTAAAGGAGAGTGGAGGCTTGAACTCCATTAAGTAGAGTGTGGTGGTACTTCCTTCATCATAACGATACTGGAACCAAGCTGGTACACCTGGTTTTTCAAAAACCGAAAGACTGGTAAGATAATCTCACGTCTACCAGAACGCCCTTGTATGGTTCTTCAAAGGATAAGGCTACAAACAAAATCGTAGTCCTTTAAATCGCTACCCTCAAGCACCGTGCAGGGTGGGGATAAGTTCTATCCCGTCGGCAAAGTGTGGTACAATCCAAGCCGACGTACAAGAAATATCGTCTATCGTTCTTTGATCGGGTTTAAAGAAGCCAAACTAACCTCCATTCCATGTCGTGGGGTCTTCTATCCGTAATTTGACTCGTCTAATATTAATAATCAAAATACGACGGCTGATTTATATGTCACCAAACTAACACCGCTTCAATGCTAGCTACTTTTCCCTGGGTGCAGCGAATGTGTAAGACACTCCAAATTACCGACTTGTCTTCTGTGTGAGTGGTTGTTACGACTTCAGCGTCACATTCGTCGTAATACACGTGTGGAAATTTGATTTGAAATCCACAATCCTTACGGTATTGCTTGAGTTCCTGCATTATCAGAACAATCACTCAATCGAAAGTCCTCCATTTTTCTTGCGCACAGTACAAGGGTGAAGAAGCATAATCCCTTTTTTGGCAACTTCCAGAAAAGTGTTAATGGTATTGTTTCTTTAAATACAACAATGTCTTTTCCCGTGGTGAATTCCTTATGAAAAAACACGCCCGTCTTAACGGGATGTAATCTTTAGACAGAATGCACATGTGACGATGGCGAGATGGCACTGGTCACTATTCTTTCCCAGCCCACCTATTATAAGCAATAAAAGGAAGGGGCAAACAAGATTGGAAGGAAAAATAAACCGAGTCTATATATAATAAACATGGAAGGGGAAAAAAAACTACTACCGGACGTCTCTCTGCTAGACTTAAAGATCCTCCAGAGTCTCCCGATCCTAGACTTAAAAAGATCTCCAGAGTCCTCCGACGTCTTTAAAATTTTATGATTTGGAGAACCCGCTGGTTGACGATGGTCGTGGTGCTCAGTTGGCCTACTTACGCTTTGGACCTGTCTATTGGGAACTAAAGTGACGAAAGTGAACGCTGAGAGGGCGAAGCGTCGTGGAGATGCCCCCTCTCAGTGAACGATGAATGAACACGACGACACAGCGTCCCATCGTAATGCCAACTCAACAAAAATACTGTTTAGAGTGTCACTGGGGGTCGAAACGAGGAGGCAAAAAAACCAGATTATGTTTTTTCCAGCTTCGGCTTCTCTCTGGGCAGTCCAATTAACCGACCACTCGTGTGGCTAAAGTGCCCACCTTCCGTGCTGAGAACCAAGGGTCTACAAGGTTCAGTAAACCCCCGCGAACCCGTAAAAAACCCTGGAATTCCCTGTCTTATTATTATTTACCACATCAACAATAACCACCAACGCTATTCCTCCACACCAGTTGGGAAAAATAACAGTAACGCCAATATGGGGAGAAATAACAAACACTGTGAGGAAACGAGTCATGGTGGTGAACACCTGACTATAATCCTTCTGATCCTTACAATGCATAGGACTCGTCTCTCTCCTTGTGTAACATTTATTTACAAAAGAGAGAAAGAACAATGAGTTAATGCTGTGGGATTGTGTGTGTGAGGTACCGGCTTGGATGTGGGGGAACATGCCAACCCCCCTACTGGTTTGATGTACCTGATTTGGTCTTTGATAATTGGTCGAATGGGCAAACGGTAAATAATCGCCTCCCTACGTAACCCCCACCCTAGTGCTTGGATGCCTCTCGTAGAGCTAGTTTCTGCAAGGAATGCGGTCGCGAGGCTTTACGGACAGATACTCCTATGATTTTTTTTTCTCATATCCACGAGTGTTTTATTCCTGGGATAATAGCTAACACTGATCATCGTGGGTTATCTTTTTACTCACTATAAATTTCGCTCTTGGTGGTCTCCGGCCCTAACTAGAGAAATTTCAACCACAGTCATACTGAGATGTTTGACCGCCGTAGCCATGACCGTGTTGATTTCCTGGGTACCACTTCTGAATGGGAAATGCCAAAAAGGCACCCGCCTTCTGAAGCGTGTAAAGACGTTTCATCCTCTCTCTCTATATTATAGGTATTAAAACCTACGGTAAATATTTACCTTTTTCCTGACCATTCTGTCAACCGCATCAAAAAGAAAGGGTCTCCGGATTTGAAAGCTTTTCCAACTTATCGTCGATGCCGTTCTGTGCTTGAAAACAAGAAAGCATTCAAGTTTTTTTTGATTTTACAAAATACATGGACGCTGTTTTCAAGGCTACCCTGACGCACATGGGTTGATAAACGGTCCAAACAACATTTTATGACTTGCCTAAGGCTTTCATAAATCGGCGTACCGTGGGTGTGTCATTATGCCAACAACTTCCAGTAGGAACTTATATGCGAACGAGGTTGAGGAAGCAAAACTTAGCAAGTTTTCAGAAGCGTGAACCACATATTTTTTTTGAGTAAGAATACATTGCAATTTCATACGTGAAACCGTCCCCACAGATTAACACGTGAATACTTCATCCATTTGCTTAAAAAAAATAGTTGCCTTTAACAAGACATACAGCGCACCAAGCTGACGGCAGGCGCTGAGGAAGGATTAGACTCGGCTTTCAGGAACGTACAAGGAAAGACGAAAGGGGGTAAAATATTCGTTCCTAGTGACGTATGTTAATAATCTCTAGGTCCACTTGGGGTTAATACCCATGTTCCAGTAAGGGTTAAAGCCATGTTTGCTCCTGCACCAACACGGAGGTTCCTTTCTACTTTGGCACCCGGCTCAACTTAAAAGCAATTGTGGGGGATGGGGGAAACAAATCGTGGGGGTGGAAAAAGATTTGTAGTGAATATGACTGTGAATGATTTTTTGATCCTCGTACTTTTTGTTGTGGAGAATCAATGGCTTATAACATACAACGCGTATTGTCTGTCAGTAGCATTAACACACGCGCATTCTTTTGTCAAGTACACACTCGAAGTACGGGTTTGATGTTATTTCAATTTTGTCTTTAAAACCTGGGGGATGGGTAAGCCATCAATATTTCCCTCCCTTACTTTACCCCACCCTAGATCTTGGAAACCTCTCCAAAGCTAGTTTTCTGCAAAGAATGCGGTCGTGACGCGTTACGGGACAGAAATTCTTTATCTTGGGCCTTTCCCGAGGGTCAGTGTCGGCACCATTGGCCTGAGCCTGTAAAGTTCTGTCTTGGTGGTTAGTCCGGCCCGATAGAGAAAACTCGACCACGTCGTACTGGAGGGTTTGACTGCCATTCCCATGATGTGTGTATGCCGAGTTTACCCCCAAGATCATTGGGAAATGCCCAAAAAAAGAGCACCCGCCCTTGTGCCACATAAAGACGAATTCTTGACCTTGGTGTAAACAATATATTTGGACAACTGCACAAAGTAAATCTTCCCACTTGAAAGCTTTGGCCACTTCCCATCTGAGACCTCTACGCTTGAAAACAGAAAACATTCAACTTTTTGGTAGCAATGTACACTCAACATGAGGCTTTCCTTAAGTTGTCCTTCGAGGTATTAGGAACTCCATTGAACACGCTCCATCCCCACTTTGTAGAGTTCCATGCTTTGTCAGTCGGCGGAGCGTAGTATGTCATTATAGTACAAATGGACCTTAATGACCACCAAATCGGATTAAGATCCACCACTTTTTAAAGCGTGGGACCAAGCGTTTTCCGATGAAATAACATATAATTTCAAAGGTGAAGGCTGTGCCAGAGATCACGGTGTAAATATTTCGTCCATTTGTTGAAGTACAGGGTGGCTATTCCTCCTAGACAGCGATACGCATGATTTTCACGGCAGGCACTGAGGAAAGAATCACACGGGACTCTGGTGACTCTGAACTCGAAGAGTATTGCCAGAACGGCACAATATCCTTGTCACGCAGATTCAATTCCGCCTGTCTAATACGCTGTGGTGTCACCACTCAAGGCCATCTTTACAGCTACTTTGTCAAGAAATCTGGGACCCGTTTTCTTCTTTATATGTTTTTTTTTTTCCCATTGGAAGGGAACAGGCCGCCTAACTCATAAGAATGGGAAACGCCGAAAATGCACCCGCTCTCTGAAGCATATAAAGAGTCGTGTCTTGTCTGAACTATTTTGACCCCGGTATCATCTTATCGTGACCTAGTTGGGTCGACCAGTTCAAATAGGTAAGGTCTCTCGCTGAAAGCTTTGTAGCAATTTTTTTCGCTGAGGCATTCTGCCCTTGATACAGAAAGCATTCCGAGTTTTTTGGGAGGGATAATTGCATGACGGTTCAAAGACCCGGACCATTTATAAGGTGATATTGCTGAGTAACGGTCCTGAGGTCGCTTTGTAGAGTTTTCCTTGGCCGGTTCCGTCAACGGTATTTGGTACGTCATTGTGTACAACAACGACTGCGTGAAAACTATACCGGGATCAAGATCCACCACCCCGCAGTTTTCCAAAGCGTGGACCACATGTTTTCGTTGCATAAAATACTGCCAATATCACACTTCGAATCCGTCCCCAGAGTTTAGCGCTTTATCTAGTTTTCTTAAAATGATGGTTTGGCCATTGCCTAACAGCCGTATGCACGACGTTGCTGCAGTAGCTGAGGAAATGGTGGACACAGTCCTTCTGGAATTCGGAGGAGAGTGACGAGAAAGAAGAGTCTTATAAAGCAGATCCATTCTACCGTCTGAATAAGCTTGACCATTTATTTTCCCAAGACCTCATTTTATATAGAGGGGAAAGTAAAAACAAAATCGGGGAACTCTCTATTTACTGATGCAGATGAAAATCCTGTTACTGGAGGCTTACATGACTTATTACTGATGCAGATGAAAATCCTGTTACCTTCAGCACAACTCATTATGGAGAGGAGGCCGGTTCTAATACTTGAGAGGGATAGCTTATTATTCTAACACAAGTTTCTACAGTATGAATAAACGAATGTAACAAAAAAGAACCTATCGTTTTTTTTTTGTAAAATAGGTTGTGAAGAGAGGAGCGAAGAAGACCAATACTGCACAAACACAGACACCTCCCACCTCCCATTACCATACGCGTGTTTTGGCGTCGAAGACGCTATTCATTTTATTTTAAGGTTTTAGGTTCCATGTAGGGGGGGGGGGGGGGGGGGGGGGGAGGCATACATAACTAGTTCTATACATCCACGGTAGAAATGTCGCACAGTACGAAGCTGAGTGCGAATATCAGGCTCCGAACAGCTACACGCGTTACTGTAATTCACAGGCGTCGAGTGGCGGGCGGTAACCTGAAACAACAACAAACATCTTTTTTAGGATTCACAGGCGTTTGCTTCGGGTAGTTGACCTGAAAAAAAACTCCAACAACAAACATTTAAGGATTAATGAGTAAGAATAACAAGAACAACATTTTAAAAGGTATGGCAAGTACAACAGCTGCCAAAAGAGTACTACAAACCATCTCCCCCAGATTGATCGACTGACCTCCTCGCCCGGGGGGGGGGGGGGGGGGGGGGGGGGGGGGGGGGCCATGTGTTGTCGGGGCCGGGTTCAGGCAAACACCCCTGTCTTGCCATGTAGCACTCTCCTAGAAACCACAAGACGGTCTTGTAAGCACGAGACAGAAACACAAGACCAAAGTCGAAAGAGACTTGTCCATACTGGCTCGTTAAGAATAGAACAACTAACTAACAATAAAACTAATCGGGTTGGTCAGGAACGAGGTCTGCTAAGCACTGCAACCTGAAACAAACAAAAAGTGCAAGATTAAAAACTAACAACAAGAACAAAACACTAACTAAAAGACGGGCTTAAGACTAGTCGTATAAGGCTACTTGGTGCGCACTAGCAGTACCCATAAACGTCACTGATATAAATGAAACAGACAGAGAGACAGACAGAAAAGGAGAGATTACGAGAAGTCCAAGTAAACTGAGAGTGCCGATCGGGGTTTGTCGGACATGGAGGTCTGTCTAAGCACTGCAGCTGAAACAAACAACATCAAGATTAACAAAGAGAGCCCACAGCAAGAACAATCAACACTTACTAAGGGGGGGGGGGGGGGGGGAGAACGACGACCTGGTCTTATAAGCGCAGCAAAATATTGTTTTCGTGCAGAATTAGTTGACAGACGAGGCGCCCTTTTGACAAGGCAGAGGTGGCTTGACATTTTTGTCACTATCTTGAGAGCCTGCGAACATAAGGGGCCACGTGTTCTAAACTCCCAGGGGACGGAGCCCCACCCCTAGTTACTGTATATAAACAAAAATCTGCTTGGTGCGCACTAGGCACATCCCTGTAACCTGACCACCAGCATCAAACAAAGCAGAGTCCGGTTTTGGACCGCAGCCACTCTACGTGGAAAAGTTTAAATAAAGAACCGGGCATAACCCCCCCTCCCCCCTTTTAAAACAAAAACAACATCGCTTACTGCAGGCTGTTACAAACCACTGTTACTGCTACACCTACACCTTTCGTATTGAATTCCGCTGAATACAGAAGGCGCCCTTTGACAAAAAGCAGAGGTGGCATTACTTTTATGTCACTATCTTGAAGTAATCAACATTGAGGCCACGTTCTAAACTCGCAAGACGGAGCTACTCCCCTTGTAATTTTTTTTGCTCATCTCAAGAAAAACAAAACGTGAGAGGTCATGCAGATTAAGCGGTATCGTAACAACGTACTATTACTTTTTAAGAAAAGGAGGCCTTACCCTGTTTTTTTTTTCCTCGTCTTACCCTGTTTTTTTTCTCCTGTACCGTAGTGTACCTATTTACAGGGTAAAAGCACAAGACAACAATCCACCCACGAAGAGCCGAGATAAGGGCGTATTCGCGTATCAGATAAATGTAGCAGCAAGCAGAGCGCAATAAAAAAATGGCAATTAACAGAGCAGACATGCACCACGATGTAGCAATGCCAAAAAAGAACTTACCAATGAAACCCAACCCCCCACCCCCTGTAACACACACATTGCTTATGTTGTGGTTGTGTGTCTGCAGTGAACAAACATGCACCATGACCATAAAAAAGCACTGAGTTTACTCCATGAAAGAAGGTGCAACCACACCACCACAACAACAATGCCCCAGGTACGGGCATTTTTATAATAATTTGAGGGAAAGAGGAATAAAAAAAAACTGTGGGGGGGGGGGGGGGGGGGGAAAAAAACTAAAGTACTGTAAAAATATTTTCGGGGGGGAGGGGGGGGGGGAGGAAAAAAACCCGATGGAGGGGGGGGGGGACTGGGGAAAAACGTCTACTAAAATAACAAATACTACAGGGGGTGGTAGAAGGGTTAATCTTTTCCCTCCCCCCATCTACAGGTCTTCTTGATCATCATGGCTTGCACTTATACTATCCTACTCTCTCTGACCATTTCGCCTTCGAAAAACCTAACAAGGAGCACACTATCGCTCTTGGCAAGGCATTTCCAAGAAGCTGGTCCATGAGTAACCTCCCTCTCCTTCGACGTCAGGAAGGCTTTTGGCCCTGAGAGGTTCGCCAGTCAGAAGACATGGCCCTCAAGTTCGGTGGGGCGGCTGTGGCTCACGCCGGCTTGACGTCTACTTACAATGACGTGGACGTGTTCGTGCTTTGTCTTCCTCGAGCTCGTCGAAGCCATATGTACTGAAATTCCTGTGGAAGGGGGTCCAAGAAGGAGAAGACTTAACAACTCGCTCTTGGCCTACCGACCCCTCGCCCTTCAACGAAGGCGGACGGCTGCTTGAGGCCGTCAACGCTCACGAGGTGACTAACCGATCTATGGAAGGAGGGTAGGAATATTTCACGCAGTTTCGTCCCTGTGCTTACGCCCCGATTTACACAAAACAACGCCCGACGAAACCGCCAATCACAAGTGTGATGAAGACCATCGAGACATCGACATCTCTCGGTGCTTACGTCCACGATTCGAAGAAGAGGCCAAAGGACATGAAGTGGCCCCCGCCTTCCGAGGCCTTCAGCCTGCGAATCCTCCCTCGCAACCCTAGGCTTCCTCAGCAAGCCCGACTCTGGAGAGCTGGCGAGGGAAAACTGACCTCCTTGGACCTCAAGAACCGGATCGGCATGCTCTAATACGAAGAGAGGGTCTTCTGGAGTCGCTGGACCGATCGCGGAGGTCAGAGGCCGACCGGCTCGACCTGCTACGCAACATCGTCAAGAAGGGGCGCTGTTCATAAGGAAGGAAGCAAAAACTCTTTATTGCGACGTTTGAGGTGGAGCCTACCTGCATGTGGCTACCTGGAGGGTAAGAACGAACGCCGGTTGTCCGAGGCTGTGAGAAAAGGCCCTGGGTACTGCCGCAGAGAACAGGTTCTTGCCACTCCAGTGCTATGTGGGGTGGAGGCGTCAGGGAACAAAATGAACAAAATGAGATGAGGTTTAGTTCTAGTCTCCGTCTGTTTGAGAGTGCGTAATCTCTCCTCTCTATGGAAAATCCTTAACCAATAATAAAGAAGGCTAATTAACTATGCGCGTCAAGAAGCGTGTTTGTTTCCAGACGTGCTATATCCAACACACATTATCTCACTCTCTCTGTAAACACAAGGAAAAAAACACAGTTATCATTGCTTGTAGAGACAGACAGACAGACAGACAGACACACACACACACATACACACACACAAACACACACACACACACACACACACACACACCACACACACACACACACACACAAACAAGAAAGAAGAGAAGAGACGAGAAGAGAGAGAGAGAGAGAGAGAGAGAGAGAGAGAGAGAGAGAGAGAGAGAGAGAAATAAAAAGGAGAAGAAACATCACTGGAGTGGGAAGAAAAGATTATCATTCTGACAGACGCCGCGCCGTCAACGTTTGGGCGGAGGCGGAGCGTGGCTGGAGATGGAAGAAAAGATTGTTATTCCAAACAGTCAACAGGCGTGACGCAGAGGGGGTGGAGAGGGACCGGGGAACGGTAAGAGAATGTGGCGATGTTCATAATATAATGGGGGCGGAAGAATTAGAGACACAGAAAGAGACGAGAGCGAGAGAGCGAGAGAGAGAAGAGAGAGAGAGCGCCTAGTTTTTCCCTTCCATCAAGGAAAGGCAATTATTTACTGTTTCCGCGTTGACTTCGGTAAACCTTAACCCCATCCTATCCCATAGACATCTATAGGCTATAACAAAGCCATCGTCGCTCAACCGAATCTTCATTCATGTTTAACAATGGCCATCCGCAAAAGAACGTATAAGGAATCCATTGTTGATGGGACAAGGTGATCGGCCCTGTTTTTCATTTCATAAACGCCCTCTTACGCAAGAACATCGGAATGCGAGTACTGCGCCAACTGCATGGTAGGCCGACGTCCGAGCGAGACGTGTACTTGCCAACAAACGGCGTCGTCAGCACAAACTGGATGTACACGTGGAGGTCCCGATGACGATTATGACGATGCCGCTGATGTTCCTGAGAATCCTATTGCGATCCCTGTATAAAGGGGGGACGTGAAGATTCGTTTTTATGCGTTGGTTCGACGACAATGGCGTGTGTCCTACAACGTTCGACAGGGTAAAGAAGGGTCCCTTCATACGTGCTAGAGCTGAGAATGGCGCCTACGCTGGAATCATACGAGTTGAAAAGAACCTCAGATACGAGGGATCCTTTCTTTCAACGACGACGAAGGATTTCAATCATGTTGTTAGAACCAGGTTTGCGTGTTGTCCTGGCCACGTGAGATCAGACTGTTTGCTGTGTTTATGGGAGTTCTGGAGAGTACATCAAACGAGTAATCGTGATCTTATGGTTACCTCGCAGCCTACAGCATCATAATATTCCTTGTTCCAGAAGGGAAAAGCTACTGACAAACATTTGTTGAAGTTTACCGGTCTATGTTAAGGGGACAGCGTTCATTCGCATCTACCCGCCTGCCCAGATACGACACAAGAAGGAGATCTACGCAAGGCGTTCTACAACCGCGCGGAAGAGATTGACGACCGGGGAATTGCGAAGTTGAGCGTCCGATTGAGACTGATTCAACGGTACAAGGAACGGTTCGGCGGAGGGATGTGAGGCCTATTGACTACGCGTTCTTTTTTCAGTGAAGGGAGTACTGATTACCATCTGGATGACGGGAGGTTCCTTTGGGCGCCCAAGCCTATGACCAAGCCTGCAGCGTCTACAAGGTGTAACCCCAAGCCCTACAAAGATGTACCCCAAGCCTACAAAGGTGTACCTAAGGCCATCAATAAATTGGAACGGTTTCAGGATCCCAAAACAAGTGAATTCTTACACAGAGCGAGAAGTAGCAAAGATGAGGACTTAATAAAAAAAGAAAATAACAGTGGGGGGGGGGTTACGTGCCTGCGTGTGATAGGTGTCTGCGGAAGCAGAACATGACAAGGAGAGAGAGAGAGAGAGAGAGAGAGAGAGAGAGAGAGGAGAGAGAGAGAGAGAGAGAAACAGAGTTATAACTACCTAGAGAGAAGTAAATTGCGTGGAAGAATGAACAAATAAAGCTCTGAGAGTGATCTCCCCACTTCCCGGTTTTTAAAGATGGCGCCTTCCGGTATAAAACTATAAAAACATATGCAAAAACGATTCGACTAAGTTTTTTTTTCTCCAAGAGAAAATGAAAAGAGAGAGAGAGAGAGAAGAGAGAGAGAGAGAGAGAAGAGAGAGAGAGAGAGAGAGAGAGAAGATTGCCCAAATTTTTTCACGGCAGGCATGAGGAAAGAATCAACCGGGACTCTGGGGACTCTGGAACTTCGAAGAGTATGTTCCAGAACGGCACAATATCCTTGTCACGCAGATTCAATTCCGCCTGTCTAATACGCTGTGGTGTCAACCACTCAAGGGCCATCTTTACAGCTTACTTTGTCAATAAATCTGGGACCCGTTCTTCTTTATATGTTTTTTTTTTTCCCCATTGGAAGGGGAACAGGGCCCGCCTAACTCTTAAGAATGGGAAACGCCGAAAATGCACCCGCTCTCTGAAGCATTTTAAAGAGTCTTTGTCTTGTCTGT
This sequence comes from Conus ventricosus, assembly GCA_018398815.1. Lineage (NCBI taxonomy): Eukaryota > Metazoa > Mollusca > Gastropoda > Neogastropoda > Conidae > Conus > Conus ventricosus. Next base: position 30,340 of record JAFLJL010014305.1, on the reverse strand, counting down.
ACTATTTTGACCCCGGTACATTCTTATCGTGACTAGTTGGTCGACCAGTTCAAATAGGTAAGGTCTCTCGCTGAAAGCTTTGGCAATTTTTCGTCTGAGGATTCTGCCCTTGAGTACAGAAGCATTCGAGTTTTTTGGGGAGGGATAATTGCATGACGGTTTCAAAGCCCCTGACCAGTTTATAAGGTGATATTGCTGAGTAACGGTCTGTGGTCGCTTTGTAGAGTTCCATGGCCGGTTCCGTCAACGGTATTTGGTACGTCATTGTGTACAACAACGACTGCGTGAAACTATGACCGGGATCAAGATCCACCAGCAGTTTCCAAAGCGTGGACCACATGTTTCGTTGCATAAAATACTGCGCAATATCACACTCGAATCCGTCCCAGAGTTTATGCGCTTTATCTAGTTTTTTAAAAATGAATGGTTGCCATTGCCAGACAGCCGTATGCACGACGTTGCTGGCAGTAGCTGAGGAAATAGTGGACACAGTCTTCTGGAATTCGGAGGAAGAGTGACGAGAAAGAAGAGTCTTTAAAAACAGACCCATTCTACCGTCTGAATAAGCTTGACCATTTATTTCCCCAAGACCTCATTTTATATTAGAGGGGAAAGTAAAAACAAAATAGGGAAGCCTCTCCCTATTTACTGATGCAGATGAAAATCCTGTTACTGAGGCTTACATGACTTATTTACTGATGCAGATGAAAATCCGGTTACTTCAGCACAACTCTTTTGATGAGAGGCCGGTTCTAATACTTGAGAGGGATAGCTTTTTATCTTACACACGTTTCTTACAGTATGAATAAACGAATGTAAAAAAAGAATCCTAGCGTTGTAAATAGGTTGTAAGAGAGGAGCGAAGTAGACAATTATACTTCACACAAGAACACTCCACACCTCCCATTACCATACGCGTGTTTTGCGCGAAGACGCTATTCATTTTATTTTAAGGTTGTTAGGTCATGTAGGGGGGGGGGGGGGGGGGGGGGGGAGGGCATACATAACTAGTTCATTACTATCCACGGTTAGAAAATGTCCACAGTACGAAGCTGGTGCGATTATCAGGCTCCGAACAGCTACACGCGTTACTGTAATTCACAGGCGTCGATTGGCGGGCGGGTAACCTGAAACAACAACAAACATCTTTTAGGATTCACAGGCGTTTGCTTCGGGTAGTAACCTGAAAAAAACCAACAACAAACATTTAAGGTATGAGTAAGAATAAGCAAGAACAACATTTTAAAGTACTGGCAAGTACAACAGCTGCCAACAAGAGACAACAAACCATCTCCCCACAGAGTGATCGACTGACCTCCCCCCCCTGTCTTTCCATGTAGCCACTCGTCTAGAACCACAGAAGGTCTTGTAAGCACTGCGACAGAAACACAAAGAAAGAGACTGTCATACGTGGGCTCGTTAAGAATAGAACAACATGACATAAACAATAAATACTAAATCGGGTTGGTCAGGAACGGGAGGTCTGCTAAGCACTGCACCCGAAACAAACAAAAAGTGCAAGATTAAAAACTAACAACAAGAACAAACACTAACTAAAAGACGGGCTTAAGACTAGTCGTATAAGGCTACTTGGTGCGCACTAAGCAGTACCCATAAACGTCACTGATATAGATGAAACAGACAGAGAGGACAGACAGACAAAGGAGAGTTTACTGAGAAGTCCAAGTAAATGAGAGTGCCGATCGGGTTGGTCGGACATGGGAGGTCTGTCAAGCACTGCAGCTGAAACAAACAACAGTCAAGATTAACAAAGAGAGGGCCCCAGCAAGAAACAATCAACACTTACTAAGGGGGGGGGGGGGGGGGGGGAGACGACGACCTGGTCTTATAAGCGCAGCAAACATTTTGTTTTCGTGCAGATTTTGTTGGACAGACAGAGGCGCCCTTTTGACAAGCAGAGGTGGCTTGCATTTTTGTCACTATCTTGAGAGCATGCGAACATAAGGGGCCACGTTCTAAACTCCCAGGACGGAGCCCCTCCCCTAGTACTGTATATAACAAAAATCTGCTTGGTGCGCACTAGAGCACATCCCTGTATCCTGACCACCAGCATCAAACAAATGCAGAGTCGGGTTTGGACCTCAGCCACTCTAGCGTGGAAAAGTTTAATAAAGACCGGGCAGTAACCCCCTCCCCCTTTTAAAACAAAACAACATCGCTTACTGCTGCTGTTAAAAACCACTGTTACTGCTACACCTACACCTTTCGTATTGAGATTCCGCTGAATACAGAGGCGCCCTTTGACAAAAGCAGAGGTGGCTTACTTTTATTGTCACTATCTTGAAGTAATGCGAACATTGAGGCCACGTTCTAAACTCGCAAGACGGAGCTACTCCCTTGTATTTTTTTTTGCTCATCTCAAGAAAAACAAAACGTGTGAGGTCATGCAGATTAAGCGGTATCGTAACAACGTTACTATTACTTTTTAAGAAAAAGAGGCACTTACCCGGTTTTTTTTTTCCTCGTCTTACCCTGTTTTTTCTCCTGTACC
>JAFLJL010014305.1:7828-22828 GCA_018398815.1 Conus ventricosus | reverse complement strand
CCTTTCCCCAGTTTTTTCTAAAAGGGACATGACTCTCACTCATACCTTTTTTTTACCCCCAAACCCACCCCAGAAATGAAAAAGGATAGCTTTTCCCCTTCCCCCGGGTTTCTTCGCCCTTTCGCAGGCTGTGAAAGAAAGGGGAACACTGTTTCCCGCACCAGGCCTGAACGAATGAAGTCCCTTCCTGACACCCAGAAACCCTCAGAAAGGGGTCCAACTCCCTTTGGGACCCGTCCATTGCCATTCCTCGCGTCAAGGGTTGACTTTTTTATCGTTCAGACGATCAAGCGGGCCCGTCAGGGGCCCTGTGCTCCCCTTTCACCCTCACAACCTCCCTGCCCCGAAACCAACCCTTTTTTCAAAAAATTTCCACCTCCCCCAAAATTTGCCCCCCAACTTAAAAAACCTTCCCAAAACCCAAACCCTTGATACCCTTCAAGGGGGAGATACAAATTTGAGGGACCCCCCTAGGGGCGTGCCTCTTTCGCAAGGCGAGAGCACAACCCCTGGGACCCCCCATGCCCCCCCCCCAAAAAGAGTCCCAAAAGGAACATGCCCCTTCTTTTACAGCTGCACCACATTTTTGGGTCCTTTCGGGCCCATTAAAGGGGCCGGGGCAAGCTTCAACTGTAAATTTCTGAAAGATTTTTGTACTTTCATTACTTGAAACCTTTGGGGTTTTCAAAAAAAAATACCCCGGGGGGAGACTTTACCGCAGCCTAATAGCGTTTCTCTGCACCCCTTTTCGCTAAAATGCGGCTGGGAAAATTGAAGACCCCGTGGGCCTTCATTTAAAACACCCCCTACAACAACTTTCCACCCATGCGAATTTGGGCTGCGGTCGGGCAAAAAAACCCGGGTTCCAAAGGGGAAACTCTATCCCCCTTTTTTATGATTCTTTCCTTTCTTTGGCCCCGACGGGGGACCGTCCCCCCTTGCCGGCCGGGACACCAAGAGTGACAGAAAGCTGAGCTTCAGGCCCCCCCCTTTCCCCTTCTGTATTTAATTTTCCTTTCCCCCCCCCCCCCTTTTTTTTTTTTTTTTTTTTTTTTTTTTTTGAACGGGCTTTTTTGTTTTTCTTTTTTTAAGTTGCTCAAAATTCCTACTCCCTTTGCTTTAACCCCCATTTTTAAATTTTCCCTTTTGTCCTGAACCTGTTCTTTCCCTTCTTCTTTTTTTGGTTATTTCCTCATATAAAAATCGGGCTCTGTCCCCCACTAACTCTAAGCGATGCAGCTCTATGAGCGAAAGCTTGCTTTCCTTCTTGTTCCCCGATCACCAAAATTTTTCCCAAACCCTGGTAAAGGAAACTTTTTCCCAACCTTTTTTTTTCCTTTTCAAATTTTTATCCGGGAAAGCCCTTTCTATTTTTGGGGGCCAAAAAACGCATTTCCCAAAAAACACCCGACTCCCGACCTGCCCTTCCTTCTCCTTTTCCTCTCTTTTTTTTGATTTTTTAAGTTTTTGGTTTTTGGGGCCCATCCCTTTCATTTCCCCAAATTTTTTGGGTTCTCCCCGGGCCTCCTTTGGAGAACCCCCTTTATACCTTTTTTGTTTTTTTGGTTTAGTTAGCTCGTTTCCCCTCGGGGCCCCCCCAGAGGGACCACCACTTTCAACTTCACCATTTAATTTTTCTGAGAAAAAGACTTTTTTCCAAGGGGGTTTTTCTTTTAAAAAATTAAACCCCCCTTCCCCCGAAAAATCAAACCAGGGGAAAGGGTATTTACGCCCCACCATTTTCAACTCATCGGGGAAAAAAAGGTGAAATCGTATTTTTTGTCGTGGGGAAATTTCCTTTAACCAAAACCCTATCCTTTGAAATACCAAATTTCATCATATACGGTTCACCCTTTACCCCCAACCCTTTATTATTTACAAATTGGGTTTTTCCCAACCCAAAAAGGGTTTATTTTGCCTCTATGACTGAAAAAAAAAAGGGAAAAAAACTTCTGGCCCTTAAAACCCAAAAAGGGCCTCCCCCTTTTTCCGGGCCCCCTGCAGGGGCCCCCCATCGGGTTTTTCCCCAAACCCCCCGGGACTTGGGGGTTTGGACAGGGGGGCCAACCCCCAATTTTTTTGTTATCAAGGGGGACAAAAAATTTGTGCCCCTGCACCCAATAAACCCAAACGGGGCCAGCAAAATTTTCCCTCGGGAAATTGGGTTTTTTTTGGGCGAGGGCGTCTGGAAACCCCATTTTAAAAATCCCTTCTGTTGTGACTTCCCCCCCCAAGATTTTAGTGACATTGCCCCCTTTTTTCACAGACCTCCGGGCCATTGGACCCCCAAAACCCCGGGTGCCTTTCCCCTTAGAAACTATATGGGCGTCTGCCCCAAACCAATCCGCCATTTTAAAACTAAACCCCCCTTTTCGCCTTTCCCAACCTCACCCCTGCAAAAACAGACACCCTTTTCCCGGAAAACGGGAAGGGGGGGAAAACAGACATTGTAAATCAAGCCTGCGGATAAAGGGGGAAATTTTTTTGGTGTGGCGGAGAGACTTGTACATTCCAGGAAGCCGGGGGTCTCAGTGTTTCAACACCCCCTTCTACAGCCCAGTCCCCCAGATGTACAACCAACCGGGAAAAAGCCTTGGTTAGAAAAAAAAAATTTCAAGGCCCTTATAAAAAGAGGTCAATTCCAGGGGAAAGGCCATTTGCTTGGGGGGGGGTTCAAAAACCCCAAGAGCCCCTTTTTTCCCTTTTCCGGGCCCAAAATCCATAAGGCAACACCACCAGGACCCCCCTATTGTGTCTGCCTGTTTCCCTGCCCCAGGCCTCATTTGCCCTTTCGGGGCAGGGGTTTTTTTCACCCACCGGGGTCACATTTCCCCACTCATGTGAAGGCCCCACGCCCCCCCTAAATTTCCCCTGGAGGATTCCCCTTTTTTAAAAAAAGGGGCTGTAAAAGAAGGCTTTGTTTTTCACCAGGGAAACTTTTGTTCCTCTTTTACCAAACACCCCCACAAGGAGGGCCTTACGGCCAGAAACGAAAATTTCCCCCAAAAGGAAAGTCCCCCAAAACCCTCCCCCATCCCCCCCAAAATTTCGCCTCACCAAATGGCCCACCCCCCAAATCTTTTTGCCTTTGAGGGGGCCCAAAATTTTTCAGCAAGAGCGGAGTGGCCATTGGGGACCAAAATGGGTCTAGTTTTGCTTTGTCTTTTTGGGGGCTATGTGGAAGAAAAGCCTTGAACCGTATACAGGTAAAAAAACCCGTTTTTTAAAACAGGGGGTTCTTTGCCCGACTGTTTTCGGACGGGCCCTCCTGTTCCTTAGTTTCCCCCAAACCCAGTTCGTGGACTTATTTTCTGCTTCCACCCGGTTCAAAAATTTCACCTTTTGCATTTCAGATTTTCCCCACTTTTTCCCGAAAATTTCGGATCCTAACCCTTTTCTAAACCCCACACCCTTTTTTTCAAACCAGTTTTTCAACAAGGACACGGGACTCTCACTCATCCCTTTTTTGAAAAACCTCCAGCCACCCTCAGAAATCCCAAGGGATAGCTTTCCCCTTCTCCATTTTTCTTCGACATCGCAGGCTTTTTGAGAAAGTGACACTGCCTTCCAGCCCCCCAGGCTAAAACGAAGAAGTCCTTCTTCCTGACACCCCAAAACCCCCCTGAAATTTTGGTTTCCAAAACTGCCTTGGGGGGGCGTCCATTGCCTTTTCCCCCGAAAAGGTTCCAGAGGGTTGCCCTTTCTGCTAATTTTTTCAGACGACAAGCGGGGCCCGGACAGTGGCTTTTTGGCTCCCCTTTTCCCCCCTCACAACCTCCCTGTCCGCAACATTCCTTTCAAAAAACTTCCCCCTCCTCCAATTTGGGACCCCCAAATTTAAAAAAACCTTTTCCCCAAAAACCACCCTTGTACCCTTTCCAAGGGGAGATAAAAATTTTGGGGGGAAACCAAACCTATTTGCGTGCCTCTGTCTGAAAAGGCGAGAGCAAAAACCCCTTTGGGCACCCCACCCTTTATCCACCCCAAAGATTTGCGGGGACATGCCCTTTTCATTACACCCTGCCCCAAAATTGCTGCCCATCTGGCCAGTTCAGGGTCCGGGGCAAGTTTCCCCCCGTCAAACTGCAGCCCTGGTTTAGGGTCATTTTTTTCCCCCCTTGTTTTCAAAAAAAATACACGGGGGGAACTTTACCACAGCCTGAATGACCCGTTTCCCTTTGAGCTTTTTGGCCCCAAGGGCGGCTGGGATATAAAAGATCCCGAAGGTCTACTTAAACAGCCCCTACCAAAATTTCACCCTTTGGGGAGAGGGGCCTGCTGTCGGGGAAAACCGGGTCCAGGGACTCTATCGCCTCTTTTTTTGGAGTTTTCCAAATAAAAGGGCCACGACTGGGGACCCTCGCCCCTCCCGGGGCCTTTCCCCCCCAAAGAGAGTGACAGCAGCTGGGGCTTCGGCCCCCCCCCTTCCCCCCTTCTGTACAAATTTCCCTTTCCCCCCCCCCCCCCTTTTTTTTTTTTTTTTTTTTTTTTTTTTTTTTTGAACAGGCTTTCTTGTTTTTTTCTTTAAGTGCTCATAAATTCCTACTCACTTTTTTAACCCAGTTAATTTCCCTTTTTTTGGTCTTAAAACTTGTTCTTTCCCCTTTCTTCTTTTTTTGTTTTGTCCTCATATTAAAAAGGTTTCGGGTCTCTTTTCCCCCTTTAACTCAACCCTGTGAAGCCCAAAGAGCGGGAAAAAGTTGCTTTCCTTCTTGTTCCCCCCCGATCAAAAATACTCCAAACCCTGGGGGAGTGCACTTTTCCCCCCATTTTCTTTTTCCTTTAAAAATGTGACCCGGGCAGTCATCATTTTTTTTTGGCCAAAAAACCCCAATTTCCCCCAAAACACCGACTGCGCCCCTCCCCTTCCTTCCCCTTTTCCCTCATCTTCTTTTGATTTTTAAAAGTTTTTGGGTCTTCGGCCCATCCCCATAAATTTCCCCAAGTTTTTGGTTCTGCCCTGGTTTCTTTTGAGAACTCTGCCCAACTATACCTCAGGTGTTGGTGTTATTTAAACTGCCCACTCGGGAAAAAGACCGGGGAGGGCCCAAAGCCCCCCCAAAACCCTTTCACACACTATTGCTGGGGAAAAAAGACTTTTTCCAATGGGTTTTCTTTAAAAATTAAACCCTTTCCTTCCCCCCGAAAAGTCTACCAGGGAAACCTTTTATCCTACGCTCACCCATTTTTTTCAACTCATGCGAGAAAAACAGTGAAGGCGTATTTTTGTCTTTGTGAAATCATTAAACCCCCCCTATCCTTTTGAAATCCCAAAATTTAAACCTATACGGATCCCCCCTCCCAAGCTTTATATCTCTACTATTGGGTCGGGCCAAACCAAAAGTTATATGCCTCTATGACTAAAAACAAAAAAAAAAAAAAACTTTGGCCCTTTTAAAAAACGGGAAAATTTCTCCTCCCCCCTTTTCCAGTCCCCCCTGCAGTAAACCCCCCATTTGGTTTGTCACACCCCCTTGACTTGGATTTAAAGAGGGCCATCACCATTTTTTATAAAGAGGACCCCAAATTTGGCCCCGGGCAGCCAACAACCAACTGGGCCAGCACACTTTTTCCCCCTTGCAAGCGGTTTTTTTTCGGGGGATTTTCGTTTTGGAAAGCCCTTTTTAAAAATGCCTCTGTCTGGGGACTCTCCCCCCCCAAGATGTTAGGGACATTCCCTTTCCCTTTTTCACGACCTCCCGCCTTTGGGGACCCCCCAAACCGGGTGCCTTTCCCTCTCAAAGGACTCCCTTATGGGGCGTTTTTCACCCCCAGACCCCGCCATTTTAAAAACCCCACCCCCTTTGGGGGCCCCATTCCAACCTCAGCCCTCCCGGAACAAAACAGTTTAACAGGAACGGGAAAGGCCCGGACAGACTCGTGTTCAACCCTGCGGAAAAAGGGTTTTGGAGATTTTTTTGGGGTTTGGTTGGGGGAAAGAAAATTTTGTACATCCAGGAACCCCCCGGGTTTAAAGCTGTCCAACACCCCCTTTTCTAAAAAGCCCATCCCCAGATGTACAAAAAACCCCAACAACGCCTTGGTTAAAAAAAAAATTCAAGGCCTCATCAAAAAAAGGGTCATTTTCCCTGGGAGGTTCAATTTGGGCTGGGGTTTCCAAAAAAAACCCAGAGACCCCCCTGTTTTCCCTCCTGCCCCAAAATCCATAAAGGCTAAAAAACAAAAAGGACCCCCTATTGTGTCTGCCTCCCGCCTGCCCCCAGCACTCCCCTTACTTTCGGGGACAGGTTTTTTTTCACCCACCGTGTCAGCACTGCCATCATGGGGAAGGACACCCCCGAAAACGCCCCTTATCCCGGGGGAGGCTTTCCCCTTTTTCCAAACGGCTGTACAGAGAGGCATTTTTTCCCCCAAAGGGACTTTGGGTCCTCTTTTACAACCCCCCCACAAGGAGGGCCCAAACGGGCCCATTTACCCCCCATTTCCCCCCCAAAAGGGGGGTGCCCAAAAACCTTTCCAAAACCCCCACCATTCTGCGCCCCACCAAACCTGGCCCTAAACCCTGAATTCATTTGCCTTTGAGGGGGCCCACTTCTGCAGCAATTTTTTGGGGAAAGTGGCCATGGGGACCAAAATGGGCCCCTTTTTGGGGGCTTTGTCTTTTTTGGGGTGGCTATGGGGAAAAGAACAACCTTTTTGAACCAGTAAAAAGGGGGGAAAAACCCATTTTTCAGGCGGTTCTTGAAGCGTCTCGGGACGGCCCCGTTCCATAGATTCCCTCAAATCAGTTCGGGGGGACTTAATGTTTTAGTTTCCACCGGGCTCTAAAATTTACACCAACTGAATTTTCAGATTTTTCTTTTCCTCTTTTCTCGACTTTGGGGGACCCACTACCTTTCTGCCCCCAACACCCCTTTTCTACCAGTATTTTCTCCCAAGGAAAACTGACCTCCACTCATCCCTTTTGAAACCCTCCAGCCCCCCTTTAAAGAAATGAAAGGGTTTTGCATTCCCTTTCCCCTTTTTTTCTTCACTCCCGCAGGCTGTCAGCCTTTTTAAACCTGACTTCCCCCCACCGGGCGGGAACAAAATGAAGGCCCCTTCTTCCTGACACGCCTTTTCCCCCTCAGCAATTGGTCCGGGACTCCCTTTGGAGCGGCCATTCCCTTTTCCCCCCGTCAGACTTTAAACTTCGCAAAACCCTTTCGGGACGATAAAGGGCGACCGAACAGTGGCTGTGCCCCACCTTTCACCCCTCAAAAACCCCCCTGCCGCAAAATCCTTCTAAACAATTTCCACCTCCCCCAAAAATTTTGACTAAATTTTGGGGGAAAAAACCCTTTCCCCAAAAACCCACCCTTGATAGCCTTTAAAGGAAAAGTAAAAAATTTGGGGGGGAACCCCCTAGTGCGGGCCTCTGCCCCTGAAAAGGGCGAAGCACCCCCCCTGGGCACAACCCAGGGCACTCCCCAAAAAAGTGCAAAAAAAGTCCCTTCATTACAGTCCCAACCACGTTCGGGTCCACCCTGGCCATTTTTCAGGGTCCTGGCAAGCTTAAAACTGTCAATCTAAAGCCTGGTGTACGCATTACTTCCCACCTTTTTTAAAAAGGAAATACACTGGGGAACGTACCGCAGCCGGGGAATTTGGGAAATTTTTTTCTAAAGGCCCCTTTCCCCTCAAGGGCCGGCTGGGTTTTAAAAAATTTCCCGTGGGGCTCTCAATTTCAAAACCCCCCCCCAAATTTCCCACCCATGCGAGAGTGGGTTTGCTGTCGGCAGAAACCGGCCCAAAGGGGGGGGGGATCTATCCCCTTTTTAGGGGGTTCACCCACACCCCACGACGGGGGACCCTGGGCCCCTCCCGGCCTAAACACCAGAGAGGACAGCAGTGAGTTTCAGGCCCCCCCTTTCCCCCTTTGTACAAATTTTCCCTTCCCCCCCCCCCCCCCCCCCCTTTTTTTTTTTTTTTTTTTTGAACAGGCTTTCTTGCTTTTACTTTAAGTTGGCTCATGATTCCTACTCACTGCTTAAACCCCCAGTTAACTTCTTTTGTCTCTAAAACTTGTTCATTCCTTCTTCTTTTTATTGTTAGTCCTTTTAAAGATCTGTCTTGTCACCCACAAAACTTAGCCTGATGACAGCTCTATGAGCAGAAGCTGCTTTCCTTCTTGTTCCCCGATCCCCATACTCAAACCCGGTGAGTGCACTTTTCCCACCATTTTCTTCTTCTAGTCTCGTTTGGCTTTTTCAACTTCGTTTGAAACAAAATTTCTCTGCTCTTTGTTTCGTCAAACAAATTTGCTCCCTTGAGTTGGTCACGTTAGTACCATTTCTTGCAGCAATTTGGAGTTAACCACGGGTTCATCTGCGGATGCCTAACTCTTTTTTGATGTAACGGCGGTGTTTATTTATGATGGTGGGAATGTTTGGTACAGAAGGGACAGTGCTTCATCGACGTCTGAGTAATTATAAGTTAAGTGAAATGGGGAAATTTTTAAAGTCATAGAGGTATGCTGCTTCATTAAATTTTTTGAAAGAGCGGTATTGGATGGTCTTTTTGTGACCTTTGGGTGGTGGTTTTGGGAGCCTTAAGGACCACGTGCAAAAGATGGACGTGATCACTAATACCAGAATGTACCACTGAAACATTAGTATTGCGGATTTGTTGTTAGTGTATACATAAATCAATAAGTGTCGCACTTGTTTTAGTTATTCTTGTTGGGGTTTGTACTAACTGATGGAGTGCATAAATGTGATAGTGTACTTGTCCAAGCTGGTTGTTGTTTTAACTATCAATATGAAGTCCCCTAACATTTAGTTTTAATTTGAATTGTTGTGCCCAGATCCAATCCATCATTTGTACAAAAGTTGTCATACCCATTCGTATGTGGAAGATGGGTGTTTTATATAAATGCCCGATTAGTAATGGCAGTGATTTGGGTTTTTTTTTAATTTCAACCCAGATAAAATTCGACAGATCAGTTTCAAGATCGTTCTGCGTCGGGTAATTTTGGGCAATTGATTGATGAATGTATACGGCAAGGCCAGTATGCTGGGGTTGATCACTGTCGGTCGTTCTATGTTGTATTCAGGAATGTAAAAAGGTTTTCTGTTATGCGAGAGTCAAACCCTTTGTTTCACTTATGCCAAATACTTGTACTGGAGGGGTGATGTTTTAAGAGTGATGAGTTTCATGAACCTTATTAAATAAATGATAGACATTGAGATGTCCAACTTGAAGTCCCGGGACAGTGGGATTATGGGAAGGCATGGGTAAATAAGGGAAAAGAGGCACAAATCGACGAGGAAGACAGTTTTCACAAAAAGACACAGAGAAATTTTAGGTTAAAACAACAAAAACAACAACAACAACAACAACAACAACAGAATACAGGTGAGAAAGGTAACGGTTGTGGATAACGCACAATAATGACAAGCGCACACAAATAATTAAAGGTTAACTATTATGCCTAAACAGATAACAGAATGTATCTTTAGAAAAAATTTAGCCAGTCAGTAAAACAACAAACAACAAAAAGAGCAATGGTTTGAAGCACGATGACGAACAAATAGAAAGAAAGAAAACAAAGTATCAAGCTTAAAGCAATGAATGACGATAAGACACACACACCAAAAACAAAACAACAACAACAACAAAGTTTACAGCGGGTTGCAAATAAAGAGGATGCGATGAGTGCTATGAGCCCCAATCCACTTTAGAGCAGGTTTAAAGAGTGTAGATGAAGAAAGGCAAAAAGGACACAAAAAAAGACAAAAACAAAAAACAAACAATTAAACAAACAACAACAAAGCCAAAAAGAAAAGAAAAAAAAAAAAACGTTTTTTTTTTTTTTATCTGTGATTCACGAACAGTTTTTGGCGGTGTAGGAAAGTAGTCCCGGTCCCAATGTCAGGGGGTTGGCCCAAAGTTTCTTCTCAGTCCACAAGCGAGAACCTGCACGAGCCGCCCACCTCACTTCAAAGTTTGTAATGTCAGCCTAAAATGACAATCATCTTCACAAGCTGGTAGATCGGAAGTGTAGCACAATAAACACAATCGTGTTCTGGCAAAAACAAAAGCAGAAATAAGTGAGTGTTCATTTCATCCTTAGTGTCCATGGAGTAGACCATATGATATATTGTTCGGAAAAAAAAACCAAACGAAAACCAATAAGAAGGGAAGGGTGAAGGGATGGGGAGGGGGGGGGGGGTGTTGGAGGGTGAGGGTATGGGTATTTAAAAATTGTAGAACTTGTATTAACATAGTGGAGTTGCATATAAATTTGCGCTCTCACGCTTGTATTTCAAAAACGAAACATACATAGGGATCACTGAAAACCACTTCAAACCAGATATGCAAACCCCAAACAGTCATTTAAAAAAAGAAAATATAAAAACCAAACAGAACTGAGCAAATATATCTGGAAATTTTAAAGACGAAAAAACAAGCTCCAATATATCCTGGAAAAATTTTAAAAAAGGCATCCCCCCCAAACCCCAAGGCAATGTTTCAAAAAGGTGAAACCAAATTTTAACTAAAAAATGTTTAATATAGAAAACCCACACTTGGGCCCCTTTTTTAAACCCCAAAAACAGAAATAGTAAACAACGCAGGCATAAAGGGAAAAATGGGTTTTTTATAAACCCACACCCAAAACAAAAACCGGGAAAACCCCCCCAAAAAACACTTTGCACCAACCCGCACGTGCAAACAACCGCAAAGGGGAGCCCAAAACGCTAAAAACCCACCCGGCGGTGGGAAAACCCAAAAAAAAACCACCCTGTTTGACCGCAAAACCGGGGGAAACAAATTTGTTTAACATTTATATATGTGTAATATATATAAATAATAATATATATAATATATATTATAAAAATATATAAAAATATATATTATATAAAAATATTTAATACAGAAAAAGAAGAAAAAAAAAAAAATTAGAAAAGAAAAAATTGGGTTTAAGTACATGAAAAGGGATGATTTATGCTTTGGGGATTACTTGTATTACAAAATTTTTTTTTTTTATTTTATTTTTTAAAAAATTTTTTACCCAAAAGAGGGGAAAGGTAAGTTTTTTAAAAGTTGTGTACAAGGGATTTGTTTTATGTGTTTCTGGAAGGGGTTCCACAAAGGGGTTTCCCCGGTACTTAGCATGAGTTAAATAGGTCAATTTGGGGTTTTGGGATAGGGAGTTTTTTGGGAAATTTTCTCGACGAGATTTTGGGAAAAATCGTTTCTTTAAAAGGTTTTTGGGGGAGCTTTCCTTTTAAAAATCTTGGGATCTTTAAAGTTTTTTGGGTTGTTTTTTGATCTCTGGCTGAATGGAAGAATGTGAAGATTTTTTATAATCGAGCTTTTCGGGGGTTGTTTTTTTTCAAAAGGATTTTTTTGAGCGCTCTTTTTAGTAGGGAAAAAACAAGGGTTTTTTAGTGTTTTGCATTTCCCGAATCCCATTTAGTCGATGCATAATAAAACATAGACTAAATTTGAGAAATTGGAAAAATTTTTTCGTGAATAAGGCCCAAAAAAGGGTGTTTGATTTTGGTGAGCTGATAGATTTTCGGGGAAAGGGTTTTGATAGAAAACTTATGGGGGGATTCCAGTGAACTTTTGTCAATTTTTTAGTCCAAATACTTTTTGAGGTGACTTGTTCCCAATACATTTTTGAGGTGTAAGGGGGGAAAATTTTTGGTGACTTTTGTCTTTTTTGCCTTTGTTGAAAATTTTCATGATTTTGGTTTTTTGAGGGTGGGGGTAAAACATAGGTTTGTAGTTGGGTCCATTTTACAAGGTCGTTGGTCTTTTCTTCCAAATTTTTGAAAGACGGGGAAAAGGACCCATTATGGCGGGTGTGAATTGTGGGGGCATCTGCAAAGAGGTCGATGTAATCTCACATTTTGGGGTAGGTTTTTTAATGTGAATTGAGAAGGGGTAGCGGGCCAAAAATGGGGGCCTTTGGAACTCCCCTTAAGAGTATTGTTATAGAAAAACAGCCCCCCCGTTTAAGCCCACATTGTTTTTCATTTTGGGGATGTATGTTTTTGGGAAGGGATAAGGGCGGTTTTTGAAAAAACCGTATATCCCCAGTTTTTGAATAAGGGTTTTGGGGCCCAATGACATCAAATTGCTTTTTTAAAATCAAGAATAAAGACACCCAATATCGGGTTGTTTTTTAAATTTTTTAAGCCCCCACATCTAAAAGATTGTTAATCAGAAGGGAAGGAATGTTTCTGTCTGAAACCAGATTTGGGGGGAAATTAAGCAAAATCGTCCCTTGTTGAGGTGATAAAAGGATTTTTTTTTATTTAAATGCTTTTTCTAGAGGTTTGGAAAGGTAGATAAGTTGATATTGGCTGTATTTGGGAAAGGTTTAGTATTATCACCAGAAATTTTTGAATGGGTAAACTTTTTCTTTTTTGAAAGCATTAGGAAAATAACTTTTATCATGCAAAATTAAAGACAAAAGTTAACGTGGGCAGGTTTTAACTGGACCGGAGTTTCAGAATTTTTTTCAAACTTGCCATCACTCCCCGGGGGGTTCCTGACCCGTTTGAGATGAAGTAGGTAATGATACACCCGTGCACAGTTATGAGTGTAATTGTAGTTCCAGAGTGATTTTTTTTTCGGACAAATTGATGGGGGTTTTTAAGTTCATTAAGCTTGAAAAGATCAGTTTTAACAACGTATCTGGAATGGTAGAGAATGGATTTTTAAAAAATTGTTCAGCAAAATACCTTTTATAAAAGTTGATTTTTGGGAAAAAGAAAATGTTATTGTTCACTGGTTTAAATTTCTTGCCCCCCGTTTTTGGATTTTGTTTGGGAAATTAATAACTCGCGATAGTATTTAGTTTTTTCCCTGCGCTTCTGAGGGGTTTATTGCAAATTTTTTAGGGGAAACTTGATTTTTCTTTCATAGCCATTTTTTCAAAAAAGGGCTCTAAGGGAGCATGCCTCCTGTAAATTCTTTTTGTACCACGGTGGTTTGGGAATTTCTTTACTCTATTTTTTAACGGAGCTTTTCTTTTTATTAAAATTTTAGCCTTTGTAAAAAATTTTTATCCAAAAGTCAATCCCCTGGAAACGGATTTAGCAATTTTTGTAATTTGTAAATTTAAATTTTGAGTTTTATTAAATCAAGTAAAACGATTTGTTCGTTAAAATTTTTAGAAGCAAGATAGGTTTTTTGGTTTTGTGGCCCGGTTTTGGGATTTTCCTCCCTGTTTAGACCATTTTAACACACACCTGGGTTAAAGATCACAGAAGAGAAGACTGGTACACAACTTCTAGTTTTTTTTTTCATTTGAGACAAAGATTGGTCAAAGATTTTCTTTTTAAGTTGGTGTTACTCTGGTGGGTGTTTTTTATAATCTGATGTAAAATTCAAAAACACTTAAACGTTTTGGGTCCATTTGGGGTGTTTGATTTCAAAAGATCTACATTGAATTTACCGAGTAAAAAAATCTCTTTTTCATTCAAAGGGAAAACTGCGTCCATCACAGTAACAAATTTATCAGTCCAGTGACCTTTCTGTGGGTTCCAAAGCAAACCCGATTAAAATGGATCTGATTTTTTCAGTGTATTTTATCCACCTCTCTAATCATCTGTTCTAGGGGGGGAAAGTCTTTTAAAGTTAGAGATTTTGACATACATTAAAAGACCGTCTTTTGTCTTTGTGGGGGTTTTTTCAAACGATTTAAAACCCGGGGGACTGCTACATCTTTATATAATGTGGTATTTAGTCTTGATTCGGAGAGACCAAACATGAAGTGCTTTTGGTGGTTCTTTATAGGGTCGAAAAATTTCAGAGATCTTACTGACTCACTTTTAAATTTTTTTTAAATGGCATTTTTTCGTCCCTCCGATGGCCATGAGTTCTGGTTTTGGTCATTTTATGTCCTGAGTGCACAAGAAAAAGGGGAAAAAAAAAAAAGAAAGGGAAGAAAGGACACTAAAAAAAAGTAAAAAAATAATAAAAACAAAAAAACAACAACAAAAAAACAAACAAACAATAACAAAACAACAAAAAAAAGAAAAATAATCAAACTGTCACGGACCAAAAAAAGAAAAACCGAAATCGTGGTCAGTCCCCGCCATTCAATTGGACAAAGTTCCAAACTAAAAACTTTTTGGTTTCCGGCAGACGACTTCATGTGTCGCTCAGCCAATTAGGCACGCGGGAGGCTATTTGTTTCCCTTCCGGAGACGGCCCCCGCCTGCAGACAGACTGGTGGCTTGACCAAGTCTCAAAAGGGGTGGCCAGGGCGGGTCTCTTGTCTAGGTCAGACTGATCCCGTAATTTGCAAAACCATGCCCCAGTTAAGCGGGCACGCCGGTTTAAAATAGAAGGGGGAGGTTTGTGTAGTGGGGGTGAAACCCAAATAAAATTTTTAAATACCCATGACCACCCCAGAGAGCAAGGCCCGGGAGTTGACTTTCATGATTTCAGTCCCAAAAATTTGAGGGGAGGTAACCTTGGTACAAGGCGGGAAAAAAAGTCGACCAATGGTATCCCCCCTTTTGGGGAACGTAGGAAAGGATAAAAAGCAGGGAGTGAGGGAGAGGGGGAGGAAGAAAAAAAGAAAAGGACGGAAAAGGAGGTTCTGGGGTGGGTTTCATGAGAGAAAAAGCAGAAGAGAGAGGAGGGGGTAAGAGAACCCAGTTGAAGATTGCACCTATAGAGTTGCAGAGGAAAGGGCAAAAAAGAATGTGGAGAGGGAGTTTGAATTTATGAAGAGAAAAAAAAAAGAAAAGGAAAAAAAAAAAAAACCAGTCATTTTTAGAGAGACAGAAGGAGAGGAGAGTGCAATGCGTTAGGAAGGAAGGGAAAAAAAAGGGGAAAAGTGTGCCTGGGAGTCATGTTAATCTGAACCCCGGGTTTTGACCACTTACCTGGCAGGCCCTTTCATCAGGCAGAACCACGGGCCAACGCAGTAACCGCCCGCGAACGGGGTTTAACCCGAACAGTTGCCGGGCCCAGCCAACCTGACCACAGGGGCCGGGGGAAAATAAAAAAAAAAACCGCGGGGGGAAAAAA
>JAFLJL010014304.1:32500-34046 GCA_018398815.1 Conus ventricosus | reverse complement strand
GAGTATGATAGCTTGATGGTATTTTAATTGAATATTTTAGATAGTACATGTTCTTTCGGAATGAGGTTTTAAGGATTTTGAGGAATTCTTTTCCTACGTTAGTTTTTGTTCTTCCATCATATGGAGGGTTATACATATAATTATTATATATTTTCTGAAATCAATATTAGCTATTAGTTTTTTCATGCTTTCTTCAAAAGGTTTCATTTGCTCTTATTACAGGTGGCGATCTCCATGACTTAAAACCATAAGGCTGTTCTATCTTCCTTTTTGGCATCTGGATTCAAATTCAATAATTTCCAAACAACATTGAATAATAACATAAAACAAATCCAGAATGACAAAAAATATTCATAAAGGCGGACAAGACAAACAATTTCTATAAAATGGAAACTTATGAGTACTCTCAACCCTCAACAAAAATTATTCAGAAAAACTATAAAAAAAAGCTGATAAGACTACTTATGACAACATCTGCAAAAAAGAAAAAGAACTTGGGACCGGATGGATTTAGGTGATAGGATAGAAGCAACAGCAATAAAAGAAGCTTTTATGACCCTTAAAGACCACAAACCTAACTTCCATAACAACCCTACATGTAGACTAATAAACCCATCAAAATCCGAATTAGGCAAATATTAGAAAAAAACAGCAATAAAAGAAGCCTTTATAACCCTTAAAGACCACAAACTTAACTTTCCAACAACCCTACTTGTAGACTAATAAACACATCAAAATCTGAATTAGGCAAAATTAGTAAAAAGATCCTGAAAAAAAACAATAGAGGACATAAAAACAAACACTGAATACAATATCTGGCAAAATAGTTATGAAGTTATCCAATGGCTTAAAGAATTGAACAAACAGAAAAATACAGTGTTCATTACATTTGATATAGTGGACTTCTACCCTTCCATCGATGAGGAATTACTTACTAAAGCACTAAGATTCGCCAACAAATATACAAATATAACAGATTCTGAGATGGAAATCATTCTCCACACTAAGAAAACCCTTCTCCATAGCAACATGAAACTTGGATTAAACAAACCAGCAGAAGTTCCACATTCGATTGTCATGATGGGATCTTATGATGGAGCTGAAACTTGTGAATTAGTTGGACTTTTCATGTTGTCTCATGTACAGAAAATACTTGGTAAACAGGTTGGCCTATACAGAGATGACGGTCTTGCCACGTTAAACAATAAACCAAAAACCATTGAAAACAAGAAAAAGAACTTTGCAAAATTTTTCAAAGCCATAACCTAAAAATCACAGTAGAAGCCAACAAAAAACAGTACATTATTTAGACATAACATTAGACCTTAAGGATCATACATACAAACCATATAAAAAACCCTAATGATACACCTGTCTACGTAGACATCAACAGTAACCATCCACCCTCAATTTTAAAAACCATACCTAATGGTATAAACAAAAGATTATCTAAACTGTCATGCAATGAGAAAGAATTTAACAGTGCAGCAGCTGAATACCAAGAGGCGCTGAAAAAAAAAGTGGCTACAACTACAAATTACAATAT
>JAFLJL010014304.1:0-27500 GCA_018398815.1 Conus ventricosus | reverse complement strand
TGTCATATGTTGTTTAACAATGGCGAGAACCCAAAGATTCTACCCTGGCATTTGCTACATGGTCAGATTCTGGGATATGAACTAAACGTTAAGTTCCTTGGGGTATTTTTAATCCTAAACGGAACTGGAAAACGCATATTGAAAACTTGATTGATGAAACAAGAAAAAGTTTAAACGTTCTTAAAATTACATGTTATCAACCATGGGGTCAGGACAGTCATACTTTTTGCATCTATACATCTCTGTAGTCCGATCGAAATTAACATATTGGCAGAAAGTGTATTTCTCTGCGCCTAATTCTCTTTTAAATAGATTGCAAAGTTTGGATAGTAAGGCCATGAAAATAGCTCTGGGAATCCCAGTTGATACAAACAGTCATAGATGTTATAAAGAAACAAATATATTACCACTAAATGAGAAGCGAATGTTAAATGTATCCAAATATATTGTCAGAAGTCTTTCTGCTGAAAATGCAGTTACTGAAGAAGTACTGATGGATCCAGTAAAGACTTCCCTAAGAGGTCTAAAACATATCACATATTCAACCAAATAGAAACTGCACACCTGACTTTATGTCACATTGTAATATTGATATTACTGCTATACCAGAATTTCCTGCGTTACCGACAATGCCTCCTTGGGAGCACCTCGAAGCTTCTTTTGATTACAAATGCACTTTGTTAAAGAAGAGTGGTAATGTAAATATTTAACAACTGAAGTTCGTGAACATTTTCAGAAAACAGCTATCGAAATCATTTAAAAGTGTTTACTGATGGATCGGTAATGGAATCCTCTGACAGTGGTTAGGATTTATAATTCCAATTTTAAATGTCAGGAAATCATATCATTTAGGAAAGAGCTTTTCAATCTATACCTCAGAATTTAATGCAATACCGAAGGCTTTGACTTACATATATGATACGCCAATTGCTTTCTACAAACTTTTGCTTTGTGTTGATTCCAAATCTGTTTTACAGTCACTAGAGCGTTAGAACTGCAAAGCTAGGAAATATTTGCTTTTTCAAATAAACCATCTACTGCATTATTTCATAATCTTAGCATAAGAATCGATTTTTGCTAGGTCTCATTTCAGTGTGGTATAAAGTGGAATGCAATAGCAAACGTCTTGCAAAAGGAGCAAATAGAAACGCTGAAAATTTTTGAAACAATCCCTTAGAGGTATCTTCTTGTGAATTCATCCCAATTATGAAGCAATATATACATAAGCAGAATTTAAGTAAGAAAAATGGCTACTTTACCATCGTGGCCAAGGCACATTGTGAGATTAATTCATAAATGAGTCCTGAATACTTGGAACACTAAAGAGTCTCATGGTATTACTTGTGTCTGCAGATAGAATATTTCTGTACATCATCTTTTGTTTGAATGCTCAGTGTTGACCTTGCTCCATCAGTAGAAAGGCATTGGGATGAATAACTTTGATAATGTCAATGCTGTCTTATATGGTTCATATGTTGCTGAAATTGCCATGGATATTTCGCAGTCACAGGTTGCAAAATTGTTATAAAGACCAACAATTTTGTGTACCACTAGGGTATTTCACTTATGTAAATATGCATATATCAGATGTAACTTGAAAGGACTAATGCAGATGATAAGTAAGGTGTGGAGGATTTTTTTCCTCAAGAAGTGTCTAATATCATCTGTCGATGAAATGACATTAAAAAAAACCACTGAACTGAACTGAAATCCTCCCCTCCCCCCCCCCCCCCCTTCCTCCTTCTCTTCCCCCCCCCTCCTCTTCCTCCTCCTCTTTCTCCTTCTTGTTCTTCGTGTCCTTGTTCTCGATCTGATTGCTCGTGTGCTTAATGTTGTTTTTCTCATTTTTCTCTTCTCATCCTCCTCCTCCTCCTCCACCTCTTCTTCTTCTTCTTCTTCTTCTGCTTCCTTTTATTACTATCATGATAAATAATGACTCATTTGCTTGCATTGATGTCTATTTATGCATTACAACATGATGCAATGGAATGGTTGTAGTGTAAGGCACATGCATTTTCATGCATATATGTAACGATTATAAGATTGCTTTGATACCGTATTCTTTTATCCAGCACTAGCAAGATAGAATGACACAGTGCAATTTTACTAAAACGTATTCAAAACGTATTGAGTAAAATGATTATGTCCACCAATTTGGCTGAATATCTATTATCTGTTGTCACGACCGACCCCTGGAGGTCTGCCCTGACAGGATCGGTCTAGATGGGAGTGAAGGGAGTGACTGACCTCACACGCCTCGCAAGAGCCCACACAAGAAAGATTACGATACAACACCCCATTTATTCACAACACACGCAATCACAAATAAATATTTCAACACACGCACCATGCACAATCACAATCAAGCATTCCAAAACACATAACATGCACAATCACAATCAAGCATTTCAACACATATGACATATACACAATTATAAATTTAAATAATTCCAGCACCCATCCTTTCCATGTCATGTAGTGCCCCACACTCCTGCCTCTCCAAAGTCTACTGGGAGCACCCTGTCGCACTAGGTGCCCCAAACCGGGTCGGTTCTTGAAGAGAGATGTTCAAGGCCGACACCCTTGACACGCACAAACAGACGGTGGAGAGCGCGTCTGGGGGGACGAGGCGTTGTTGCTGGAGGTCCTAGACGGGATCAGGACCGTCCAGCCAAGTCCACGGGCTTTTCCACCAGTACGTGGCTCAACCAGTGCGTGGTCCCCACCAGTGCGTGGCCCCAACCAGTGCGCGTTACCAACCAGTGCGCGGTCCCAACCAGCGCGTGTTACCAACCAGTGCGTGGCCCCAACCAGTGGGCGGTCCCAACCAGTGCGTGGCCCCAACCAGTGCGTGCTCCGGGTGAAGCCTCCGGGAGGAGGGAAAAGGTAACTGGGAGGAAAGTAGAAAGACGGTTACTGGAACCCCGCAGTCAGTACGGTCTGACACATGCTGTTAAACCCTAACAGCCACTCGCATGATGGGCGAGGGGAGGTCTACTAAATACACCAACAACATCAGCTCAACACAGACCTGAGCATAACGCCAGCAAACCAACCAAATCAGGAATGTTCGTTAAAGTCTTTTCATACGAAGCAGGTAAGAGACTGCATTAAATTAACAGGCTATAAAAACAAATATGAATTATCTTCATCCTTCTTTCACTCACGTTTAACATTTTCCTTTCTTAGGAACTGAACTAATAGAGCAACCATGGCTTTACATCTGCCACCACATTTGCAAATAATAATAATTCAATGGCACAATTATCCCACATTTTATGGCAACATTTCAAAATAACACAAATCCCCAACCACGCATCCAAACGACTAATCATGCGTACGCACGCTCGCGAACATAAAACTCGTTCTCCTTGCTCACACAAACAGATGGTGGCCGAAGAATAAGAGTCCGGCGAATGTGACAGGGGTGGACGAGCGAGACCAAGCAAGTACCAACCCTGAATCACCAGGTTCTCTCCCATCCCCACCGACTACCGCATCACCAGATGCAATAAAAAGGAGGAAGAATTTTGGATATAATTTAGAATGGCCAGGTTAAAGATTGAATTAACCAGAAAAAGTGGTCTCAAACAATATTTCTTTTATAATTTTTAAAACCAAAAGAAATTGAGCAAAAGAGAAGAATTAGCCGGCTAACAACAAAAAAAAAAAACAAACAACAACAAACGAACCACGAAACTGATGCTTACCACTACCCGTGGGTGACCCAAAAGAGGCGGGTCAAACGACTCTCTCTGCCCTCTGTCCAGTCGAGAGGACAGCAGCGCAGATGCGGAAAAAGATGAAGTGATGTCTCCCTCCTACAGGCCGACTGTAGGAAATGAAAGTACCGACTGTACCTTCGACGATAAGGTGAAGAACCAGGACCGGAGCAGGCGCTCCCAGAGACATCTTCCGCTCGAGTGAAGAGAAAACCTGCCTAAGCGATGGCGGCCAACATGCCACGCTACGTCACGGTGAGAATACCTCAAGCCTAAGAGGAACCTCGCACGTGCGGCAGGTGAAAAAAACAGGTGAGAGGCCGATAGAGACAGCCAGTACAAGAAAAAGATACCAGCCCCCTGTGAACCTGCACGTTTGAATTGCACGGCAGTGGAATTAGAGAGAGAGAGAGAGGGGAAAGTAAACTTAACCTGAGCTAAAACCACACCAAAGGTGCAACCACACCACAAGCCACATTAAGGGACAGATATACGACAACAACGACGACAATAAATAAATGACCAGTTCCACCACCCTAGATGGATCAATCCTCATAGGCCTCGTGACAAACTCGTGACAAACCCCCCTTCTAAAAGCATCTGTTTCTTTTGAGATACAGTGCTCCTTTGAACCTTGACGCATGTGCAAATTCACAACAATGGGACCGAACCCAACCCTCTGTGATCGACAGAGTATGATAAATCCAATACAAACGTTCCACGATAGAATCACTCAAGGAAATACATGATACTAACATTTTATCAAACAACTAAGCAAACCTTCCAACAATAAAAGTAGCAACCCAGACCAGTGTGATTCACTACCGTTAACGTCACTGACGTGAAAACTGTCACTACACCTGAAACAAGACCAAAAGGGGATATAACCCTAGTTGACGGGAAGTGTCCCTCTGACTGATTTCTCCGATGTGCTGGCTACGGAGCTCGGCTGAGATAGTCAGCATCCGTATTGCTGGAACCCTTGATATGGCGAAAAGTGAAAGAATGACTCTGCAGTTCCACTGCCTAACTCATGAGTCGACGACTGACTGGCCGGATCCGGTCCAGCACTGGAGAGTATGATGATCGCTCTCCAGTACAAACTTCCGGCCATACTTCTTCTTGGGCACGCCAGTGCGCGTCCAAATCTTCCTGAGAGATTCAGCAACAGTAGGGGCATCGATAGTCCTAAGCGGGACAGCCTCTGGGTATCGATTCGCAGATTCTACCACTACCCAATTGTAGCGGTGACCGCGATCGGATGGTGGATTAATGGGTCCCACCAGGTCGACCCCAACCTTGCTGAATGGCTCCCCCAACCAGTGGCACTGACCCTAGGGGAACACGCTTCAAGCGACCCTTAGGCTTGTCCGTTGGCAGATATCGCAACTGCGGCAGTACTGCCTAACCTGAGAGTCATCCCCGGCCAGAAGAAATCCTGTCTTGCTCGCTCGAGAGTCCGCTTTGAGCCCATATGACCTGCCATAGGTGAATCATGGGCCTGCCGGAGAACAGATTCTCTCAAGCTTTGGGGAACGACAAGCTGCTTGGCCACACGATCTGCCTGAGTGAAAACCCTAAAGAGGATCCCCTTGTGGAGCTTGAAGCTCACCTTGGCGTGTCGGGCAGACTGAGCGGGACGATCCACCAGTTGTCGTAGGCGTTGGACATCAGGTCCCTGGCCTGAAGACGGACAATGCTAGCAGGATCGGCTCTTGCAAGAACCTCGTCAGAGATCGGCTGAAGAACGGGACGCAATTCCTGTTCCTGCTTCTTAGCTTTGGCGCGTGTGGTAACTCCCACACACGCCTGTACGGGCAGATCCGTAGACACGGACTGACTGCGTCCGTTCGCAAAGGTGATGGTATTCCCTATGATAAGGGAATACAGAGGTCGCTCCACCGCGATGGCCCATACTTCGCCACAGAAGTAGGGGGTGGAGATAGAAACGAGTACTGAAGGACGGGTGGAGGTAAAACCAGCCTCCACCGCACACATCGTAACTGGCGCCCCGCCGAGCCTCAGGGGAAACTAAATCCTTATCCACAAAGAGTGTTGATGCTCCCGAATCCCTGATGGTGTCGACCAAGGATGAACCAACAACAGAAAGAAACCCCGGGACACTCCGTACCACCAGAAGGTGGGATGGACCCCACGTTAGCCGAGGCACGAGGATGCTGGAAAGGACTAGCCCCATGACTTACCGGCGGCTCTAGGGCAATCTTTCCTAATGTGGCCGGGTACGACCACAAAGAAAACAAAATCGGGGTACTGAGGTCCCCGATGGACTGCCTGCCTTGTTCGACCCGCTAGCAGTTGCCGGCGCCCTACTGCCACTAGGTCCCGTGAGGGTCTTCCTGTCCGTATCTGGGCGATGCCCATAAGCTCTACGAGCTTCAGCAAACACCTCAGCGGTTTGAATCGCAGCCGCGAAATCCTGAGGTGCTGTCTCGCCTATACGGATCCTCAACTCTGGGGGCACAGTGTTGGTAAGCTGTTCGATGAGAATCAGATCCTCCAGCTCCAGCTTAGCCAACTGACGCCAGTACCCTAGCGTTTTGCGCAGCCTATCTCCAAACTGCACGAAGGTCTCATCGTTGTTCTTTTTCATGGACCTAAACTTCCTCCTGTACGTTTCTGGAGTAAGGTGGAAACGCTTACGCAGAGCCAACTGCATGTCTGCATAAGACGCGCCTTCATTTAGAGTGAGCACACACTCTCTTGCAGTACCCGACAACCCAGAAAAAGGTGCATGGCCTTTTTGTTCCTCAGACAATTGGTATGAACTAGCAACTTTGTCGAAATGCTCTAAGAACATATCAATGTCCTCACTAGGTCTGAACTCTGGAAGCTTTAATTTTGGGCCTCTAACCCTATCACTTGCCTGTCGATCAACCCCCTGACTTACAGATGCGGGAGCCGCGAAAGAAGTTGTTCCATCTCTTCCCTACGCAGAGCTAACTCTTCCCGACGGAGCGTAGCCTCTTCCTGACGGAGGGCCTCCTGTCTGGCAGCCTCCTCTCTACGCAAAGCTTCCTGTCTGGCAGCCTCCTCTCTACGCAAAGCTTCCATCCTATCTAGCTCTTCCTCCGCAGGGCTTCCTGCCTGGAAGCCTCTTCCCTTACGGAGGGCCTCATCCTCCCGTCGCTGTCGCTCCAGAAACATCAGGACGGAGGTGATGTCCTGGGCGGGGTTCACCACTCCCGACACGGGAGGATGACCCATCTGACCCGTTCCTTGAGTCTCGGCTTTCCCATGAGGAAAGTCCCCCGGGGCATACTCCTTACGAGGGGAAGCATGGAAAAGAGAGGGTTTCGGTTTCTTCTGCGACTCAACAGAAGCCCATAGTTGCTTCGCTATACTCTGACGCTTCCGAGCGGAAGTGCCATACGGGGTCTCAGCAGGAAAATCCCTTAGCAAAAAAGTATGAAAGTACTCGCTGGACTATCGGCTACAGCACTGGAATAAGTGTGAAGTCACTGTAGTCGAAGTACTGGTGCTAATAGTAGGACTACATTCAGAAAACCTTTTTTCTTCGACGCCCGAGTCGCCATACCACCAGCACCGGGCGTTGCCATGACAACTATATCCTACAGTTATCAAATACAGGGGAAAGACAATTCCACTTGAAACACAGCTATTTTAGGGGTGTGTGTATATGTGTGTGTGTGTGTGTGTGTGTGTGTGTGTGTGTGTGTGTGTGTGTGTGTGGTGTGTGTGTGTGTGTGTGTGTGTGTGTGTGTGTGTGTGTGCGGACAAGTTCCGGCTGCTCCCACTCTGGCAACACCGCGCTCCACAACACGAGCAACAGTGCGGTGGGGCTCACCGAAAAAAAAAAAAAAAACAAAAACTATGTCCGGCTGCCCCCACTCTGGCAACACCGCGCTCCACAGCACGAGCAACAGTGCGGTGGGGCTGGCCAGAAAAAACAAACAAACTGGCAGACGGAATCAAGAGAGAGGAAAAAAAAGTGACACTAACGTCCAATACTACCCCTGTACTCAATAAACCACCCGGTAAAAAAAAAACTGGCTAACCACAAAACAGGAATGGCAGACCGAGTGGCTACAGAAAGGAAAGACTTACGGCTGTAAGTCCACAGGCTTTTCCCCCTGGTCTCACCTCGACTCCCCGGTCACACCCGGATGTTCCTTCAGGCCACCAAGACTCCCTACACGCTAGAGTCACCCAGCCAACCACCCACAAACAAACATGACAACTAACTAACGTATACAAAACAAACAAAACTGGGCAGGTACTCCGCGAACGAGAGAGAGACAGCCAGAGCCCCTCACATCCCGGACGACCCCCACAAATGTCACGACCGACCCCTGGAGGTCTGCCCTGACAGGATCGGTCTAGATGGTAGTGAAGGGAGTGACTGACCTCACACGCCTCGCAAGAGCCCACACAAGAAAGATTACGATACAACACCCCATTTATTCACAACACACGCAATCACAAATAAATATTTCAACACACGCACCATGCACAATCACAATCAAGCATTCCAACACACATAACATGCACAATCACAATCAAGCATTTCAACACATATGACATATACACAATTATAAATAAATAATTCCAGCACCCATCCCTTTCCATGTCATGTAGTGCCCCCACACCCCTGCCTCTCCAAAGTCTACTGGGAGCACCCTGTCGCACTAGGTGCCCCAAACCGGGTCGGTTCTTGAAGAGAGATGTTCAAGGCTGACACCCTTGACACGCACAAACAGACGGTGGAGAGCGCGTCTCGGGGGACGAGGCGTTGTTGCTGGAGGTCCTAGACGGGGATCAGGACCGTCCAGCCAAGTCCACGGGCTTTTCCACCAGTACGTGGCCTCAACCATGCGTGGTCCCCACCAGTGCGTGGCCCCAACCAGTGCGCGTTACCAACCGTGCGCAGTCCCAACCAGCGCGCATTACCAACCAGTGCGTGGCCCCAACCAGTGGGCGGTCCCAACCAGTGCGTGGCCCCAACCAGTGCGTGCTCCAGGTGAAAGCCTCCGGGAGGAGGGAAAAGGTAACTGGGAGGAAAGTAGAAAGACGGGTACTGGAACCCCGCAGTCAGTACGGTCTGACACATGCTGTTAAACCCTAACAGCCACTCGCATGATGGGCGAGGGGAGGTCTACTAAATACACCAACAACATCAGCTCAACACAGACCTGAGCATAACGCGGCAAACCAACCAAATCAGGAATGTTCGTTAAAGTCTTTTCATACGAAGCAGGTAATGAGACTGTATTAAATTAACAGGCTATAAACAAATATGAATTATCTTCATCCTTCTTTCACTCACGTTTAACATTTTCCTTTCTTAGGAACTGAACTAATAGAGCAACTATGGCTTTACATCTGTGTCATGAGTCGGCCGAATGTTCTCGAGCATTTAGGCAAATTAAGGGTAGTTGCTGTTGTTGAGAGCAAGTTTCCTTGGGTCTTCAAGTGTGCGAATTCAGGCATCACCAGGGGGGGAATACCCCGAGTCGTTTTATGAAGGAGGGAGATTTACTGGGAAGGTTTCGCTGTCGAGGGTAGTGACAAGGATTTGCCGACCTCCCCGCCCCTGGGTAGAGGGGGTTCCCCATCCGACCACTGCGGGCTTTTCATGGGTTCTCCAGGGGGCCCCTGAAGGAAGGCGATTTTCGGGTGACCGTCCGGGTGGGTGACCGTCAGCCTGCAGGGAGATACAGCGACACCCGTGCCCGTTCTGGGAAAGAAGGGAAAGGTTGGCCCTATTGAGTGATTCGCCCTTGTTTCTATAGGGGTGTAAATACTTGAAGCTCAGCCCGGCTGGAGAAGTCCAGGCTGTTTACAATGGGAGTTCGGGGAATCGAACTGGTTTGAAAAGGAGGTTAGCATAACCACTTGGCCCCAATCTTTTTTGGAAACTAGCAGCTGTGGTGTGTGTGTAGTTAGGGGGATTTGTGATTCCATGGTGGAATAAAAAACTTGGGGATTTATGGTAAAAAATCTTTGGGAGTTGTGGTCCAATGTTCCCATTGGGGGCCCAGTTAAACTGGGTTTTCTTTGTTTGGAATGAATAAAAGGTGTTTGGGAACCGGAAGAGTGTGACCCCAAAAGGGAAAGGAACTCCCCCCTTCTTGTGAGGGTCAAAAAATACAGGTGAAGCAGGGGGTTAGCTGTCGCCCGTGCCCCTGGGTGGGGACAAAGACAGTGGGGGTTGCGGGCCCTCGGAGCTGACGATGAGAAAATTGTCCCGTTTTGGGGAACGGTCGAAAGCATGACTGCACCCTTTTGGAGCCTGACGGGAGCTCCCAGACATGGGGGGTGTTTGCAGCCAAGAAAAAGTGGGAGGGGCCCACGGGGAGCCCTTTCCGTGGAGAGGGCGAATCGGGGGAGTCCGAGAGATCGGGGGGGGGGTTTGCGATCAAGCACGTTCCCAGTGTCCCCCAACTGGATTTGGCCCAATGGGGGGAACACAACAGGTGGCGTTCAGCTGTGGCGTCAGGGATGAGAAAAAAGGGCGATAAACCCGGGGAATGCGGCCATTCGGATTTTCATTTGTTCTTAAGTTTAAAAGTGTGCAAACAGAATTGGGATTTGTCTTTCCGGGTTTAAATGAAGAGTAATTGAAAAAAGGGGATGCAATTTATGGATGCTGTATGGTTTCTTTGTTTTGATCAGATAGTTGTGTTGTGTAGGGGAGGGGTGGGGGTCGGAGCAATTTAAAAATTAAAGTTGATTATTTTTATGAAATGTTATTGGTTTCCGCACCTTTGGGGGGGCCCCATGTGAGTGACGAGTTGCGTGTGCCTATGCGGAGCGCATTTTGGTTGTGAAAGCTAATACTTCTTTTATAACCCCCTGATCCCTGATTAAAAAATATTTTTTAATAACGAGGGGGGACGTCAGAGCCCCGTACAGATTGGGGGCCGTCCGGGATGAAAAAAAGGCCATAAGTGTTTTTGATTCGGGGTTTTTTCAATTGTAAGGGATTTGAAATTTGTGAAATTGGGGAAAACCCTAGTTTTTTTTTTTTTCTTCCCGGGAAAGACGTTGTATGTTTTTGATTGTTTTGATTTTTTTTTTTTCAGACGGGCCTGTTTTTGAATTGCTTGATATTTGGTTGCTGTTAGGTTGTTGTGTGTAGCACAACTATTTGATCGCTTTTTGCAAGTGATCGTGTGGAAAACCCTTTTGTTACTGTGGTTTTTTAAACAGTTTTATCGAGGGTTAGATAGCTTTCAAATGCGACTGAAGGGTGCTGAGCAATGGGTCCGTGAAAAGTGGCCCTCAAGAAAAAAGGGAAAAGCTTTAGGACTAAAGGGGTCCGGAATAAAGGCATATGTAGATGAGAACTGGCCCGTGTAATCGAGGCCCCAGAAATAAAAAGGGGAAGGAAGAGAGAGAAAAAAAAAGGGGAAAAAAAAGAGGAGAGAAAAAGAAAAACGGGAAAAAGAGGAGAGAGAACGGGAAAAGGAGGAAAAAGGGGAAAAGGGAAAAAAAAAAGGGGAAGAAGAAAGAAAAGGGGAAAAAGAGGAGAGGAAAGGGGAACGGGAAAAAGGGGGGAAGAGAAAGAAAAACGGGAAAAAAAAAGGGGAAGAAGGGGGAAAAAGGAGGAGAGAGAAAGGAACGGAAAAGAAGAAGAGAAAGAGAACGGAAAAGAGAGGAAAAGGAAGATAAGGCAGTTTGAGTAAAAAAATTTAAAAATTGGAGAAAGAAGGGAGGGGACGCAAAACCTAAGGAATTTTGCACCACATGTCAGTCCTTGATCAAATGCCAAATTCGATGATAATCCGGCCATTTAGAGGATTCATTTGAAATTTAAAAGGTTGCAAAGTCGGGGGCTTACCCGAAAAACGGGGGGCCAAAAATTTTGTCTGCGCTGCTGACCCCCCAAAGAGGGTGTTTTTTTCTGTTTCCCAGGGGAAAAAACAGAAGTTTTATGGGTCGGTGCGCGTGCTTTTTTTCAGAGGTTAAAGTAATGCGATAGATATGGAAATTTTTAAGAAACCCGTTCGAAAATCAGGTGAGCCCACGTACAGTTCCTGATAGACTTGGGCCTCTTTGACAAAGGGGATAAGGTTAGGAACATCGAACAAACTTTTAATTTTGGGAGGAGAATCGTTAAGGACAAATTCTCTTCACTTGTGGAAGGATCCAATATTTTTTGCAAAAAGAAAATTAGGAGTTTAGGGGAGTTAGTGAAAGTTCCCGACGGTATGAATTCCCCATGATCGGTAAGGGGTAAAGGGGATCGAACCAGTGCCCCTTTAATGCCCAGACCACACAGTCAGGGAGTGTTTTCGCCGACCCTACAAACAGGAGGCAGACCCCAGTTAGAAGCGCATTCTAATCCAAGGAACAGTGGGACTAAAGAGAATTTGGGGATGAAACGCACACGTTTTAAATTGGGCGAGAGGGATACCCCAAGGAATGTAGCGGGTGCGAAACTTCCGTTGTTGCGGTGATAAATTCAACAGGAAGGCGGGTCCCCCACCAACTACTAGGGCAGTAGTAAGGGAAGCCCGGTGACCGCTTATTAGAACAGGACTGATCAGGGGCCCAATGGTGGGCCCCTTTTGTGAGAGGGGACGATAACTGGGGAAACCCCCTGCGTGGATGCAGATGGAAGAATTAATGGTCCCTTTGGGCCCCGTGTCTAAAGTAGAGTCAGAGTTTGTCAGGAGAAACTCTCCCAGAGGAAAAAAATCCCCCCTATCCAGCTTTTTGGGGGAGGCATCCTTAAAAACAAACCGGGTGCCAGCGTGGGGGGGGGTGGGGGGTGGGGGGGGGGGGGGGGTGGGGGTTTTTTAGAGTGAGCTAGGGGCCCATGAAGGCCGTGGTGGTGGTGCGGGGGCCATGGAGGTGGCCGTGGGGGCGGTGCGTGGGCCCATGGAGGTGGCCGAGTGGGTGCCATGGGCCCATGGGGTGGCCTTTTGTGGGCGGTTTGCCGTGGGCCCAGGTGGCCGTATGGTGGTTTAAAAAAAGTTGCTGGCGTTCCCGGGGCAGTCGAAATGTGGAGCCACGGTGGCGGACCTCAGGGTGGGGCAACATGGACCCAGAGTGACGGGGAACCAGCAGCTGGGTTGGGGACCGGGGAGGCGTAAAAACGCATGGCAAAAGGCGAGGTGCCCACTATCTTTTTGGAAATGCCAAAAGACAGTAGCTAAAAGGGAGCAGATAACCCAGGCCGGAAAAGGAGACAAAAAAAAGGCTCTCAAGTAGTGGGCATGGGCCCAAGGGGGGGATTCGAAAAGGGGAATTTCCTCAGAGAGAAGGAAAATCTTTTTGGATGGATGAGTGAGGGATCACTCTTAACTTTTTGGGAAAAGGGGGAGATGCGTGTCGAGTGAATGGGTGCGAAGCCATTAAGTGTTTCGAACAACGACCTGGGGCATGGAACCCTTTCAGAACCCCATGGGGGGTTTTGCTGTACAGGTAAAATGGGTACGCAGATTTTACGAGTTCTTTAAGGAAAAAAAGTGTGAAGGGCTTTGACTCTATTTAAAACCCGGGAATGCGAAACTACCCCCCGTACTATTGGGACCCAAAAAACGGCGGTCAAGATTGAGAGGGGCAGGAGTGGTAAAGGGTTTGGAGTACCCTCCAGGGGTTGTGGTATGTGAAAACAGAAGTAAACCCTGGTAGGAGCGTCCCTAGGGGCTGCTGTGATTGTGGTGGGGGTGTGAGCAGTCAACCTTAGGACGCTACTGTGAAAATAATGTAGCTGGCCAGTTGTGTTTTTTGATTTTAGTTGCCAGTATAGGGGGGGGTTGAGCCTATTTTATGTTTTTTCCTATTTTTTGTTTGTGGTTACAGTTGAGTTGCTTGGTTCTTGCCATTATATTGAGTGCAGCTCACGTGTTATGAGTTTTTTTTTTTGGGTTGATATCGTTTGCTTATGTTGTCTTGTTAAAAGTCATAAAGTGTGAAAAAAAATGTCCTTTTGTTGTGAAATCGGGATAATTTTGATTTGCATATTGTGTGTGAGAGTGTCAGCGTTTGTGGTATACCCTAAATTTTGATTTTGGATGTTAAGAGGGGGGCCCACCCCTGAATTTAAATCTTGATTAGCGAAAAATTTGGATTTGGATTTGTGTCAATAGGGTTTGCTATAAAGAAGTGAAGGGAATGTTTAAATTAACAAAAGGGAAACAGCTGAAGCTAACGCTATGGACAGGTTCTTGTTTTATAGTACCAGGTTAAGTTAAATGTTGTGCACGCGTTAGACGACAAAGAGTGATTTTTGGTTTATTGTTTGTCTTTTGGTTTTTAATTGGGTCATTATCCCTGTTAAGATGCGGGGGTTGTCTGAAAGCATGGGGTAGTCTGTTTTATCGCCCCTGCAACTGAGTTGTTTTACAAATGGAGAACATTCGCC
Organism: Conus ventricosus; assembly: GCA_018398815.1. Lineage (NCBI taxonomy): Eukaryota > Metazoa > Mollusca > Gastropoda > Neogastropoda > Conidae > Conus > Conus ventricosus. The sequence goes on along the minus strand of JAFLJL010014304.1, from coordinate 13,424 downwards.
CCGGAGGAAATTTGATTGGAACACATTCTTAGGTCGGGGGTGTTGTGGGCCGAATGTTCCGGCTTTTAGGAAAATTAAGGGTAGTTGCTGTTGTTGAAGAAAGTTTTGGGTCTTCAATGTGCGAATTCGGGCAACCGGGGGGGGAATCCCCCGAGTGTATGAAGGAGGGGGGTTTTACTGGGAGTTTTTCGATGTCCGGGGGGATGTGAAAGGAGTTCCCGCTGCGGTCCTGGGTAGGGGAGTGTCCCGTGACCACTGGTGGCTATTCATGGTTCCCCAGTGGGCCTAAAATGGAAGGCGATCGTGTCAGGGACCGTCACGGGTAGGTGCCCGTCACCTCGGGCAGAGACAGGCCCATCCTCGTCCCTGTTCTGAGGAAAAATGGAAGGTTTCCCCTTTTTGAGTGTTCGCACCTGTTATTTGGGGTTTGGGTAAATTCTTGAAGCTCCCCGGGCTGTAGAGAAGTCGGCTGTTAGTAAATGGGTAGCTTCGGGGAACGAAAAGAGTTTGAATGGGAGGTTATGCATTAACCACTTGGACCCAATCTTTTTTGGCATACACGGGTGTGGGTATGTGTATGTGATTGTGTTTCCATGGGGGAAAAAAATAATTGGGGGGTTTATTGGTACAAATCGTGTGTGTGTGTGGCCAAGATTCCTTTGGGTTTTGAGAGTTAAACCGGATTCTTTTGTTTGAAATGATATAAGGCGCTTGGAAACCGGAAAGAGTGTGACCCCTTTAAAGGGAAAAGTGAACTCGCCCGTTTTGCTGGGGGGCTCAAGAAAAAACCGTGAAGAGGGTTAGTGTCCCCCTGTTTTTCCCCTGGGTGGGGCGAAAGACAGGGGAGGTTGCTTTTTGGGGGAGCCGACGACGAGAAGAATTGCCCCCCCGTGTGGGGACGGTCGACGCATGACATTGTCAGCCGTTGGACCTGGGAAGGGAGTGAGACAACGGGGGGTTTTTTGCAGAGAAAAGCCTGGGGGAGGCGAAGGACCCCTTTCCGTGGAGAGGGCGAATACGATGGAGCCCGGGAAAAACTGGGTTGGGGGGCGCCCAAATATTCCCAGTCCCCCCCAAGGGGTTTTGGGGCCAATGGGGGGAGGACACAACAGTTTTTCCCCCTTTTACTCGGGGTCGTACGGGGATGAGAGAAACGGGCGATCCCCCGGGAATGGGGCAATTAGGGCTTTCATTTGTTCTTAATTTTATAAGTGTGAAAAACAAATTTGGGGGAATATTGTCTTTCCTGGTTTAAATAAAAGAGTAATTGAAAAAAAGGGGATGCAATTTTTGAGATTGTCTGTATGTTTTACATTGTTGTATGATAAAAAAGTTGTGTTGTGTATGATGGGGGGGGGCTCGGAGTCAATTTAAATAAAGTTGATTATTTTTATGAAATGTTTTTGGTTTCCCGTCACCTTTGTGCGGGCTCGATGTGAGTAAGGTTGCGTGTGCCTATGCGAGAGGCTTTGGTTGTAAAAGCGTAAATACTTTGTCTTAAAACCCCCCTGCTCCCAAAATATAAAAAATCATATTTTAATAACGGGGGGGAGGTCGGAACCCCTCACAATCGCCCCCAATTTGAAATAATAAAAATTTTAAATGGCACAATTTCCCACTTTTTTTGGCAAATTTCAAAATAACAAAAATCTCCCCCACGCCCAAAAGACTAATCATGCGTACGCACGCTGCAAAACATAAACTGTTTCCTTGCCACACAAACAGACGGGGGCCCGAAAAATAAGAGGTGGCGAATGTGACAGGGGTGGAGGCGGCCAACAAGTACCAACCCCTGAATCCCAGGTTCTCCCCCTCCCCCCCGACTCCCACATCCCCAATGCAAAAAAGGAAAGAATTTTGGTATAATTTAAAATGGCCAGGTTAAAGTTTAAATTTAAACCCAAAAAGTGGTCTAAACAATATTTCTTTTTAATTTTGAAAAAAAAAAAATGGCAAAAAAGGAAGAATTACGGAACAAAAAAAAGAAAAAAAACAACAAAAAGAACCTGAAATGATGCTTTCCAGCTACCCGTGGGTGACCCAAAAGAGGCGGGGCAAATGCCCCCTTTTTCCCCTGTCCCGTCGAGAGGACAGAGCGCGTGCGGAAAAGATGAAGTGTGTCTCCTCCTACGGCCCAAAGTAGGAAATGAAAGTAAGACTTACCTTTGAGATAAGGTAAGAACCAGGACCGGAGCAGCGCTCCTAGAGAATCTTCCGCTGAGTAAAAGAAAACCCCCAAGGATGGGGGCAAAAAGGCCACGCAGTCACGGGAGAAACCTCAACCCAGAGGAACCTGCAGTGCGGCAGGTGAAAAAAACAGGGGAGAGGCCAAGAGGGCAGCCGTCAAAAAAAAGATCCGCCCCCCCGTGAATCAGGGGTGAAAAGCACGGGCAGTGGAATAGAGAGAGAGAGGAAAAAATAAACTTAACCCGACTAACCCCCCAAAGGTGCAACCACACCCCAAGCCCCTTAAGGGACGGAAAACGACAACAAAGACGACAATAAATAAATGACCGTTCCACCACCCTGTTGGGTCAAGTCATAGGCCTCGTGACAAAACCGGACCGTAAAATTGTCTAATAAGAGTAATTGTTATTTTTTGTTTATTCCAGAACTGCAAGGTCTCTTATATTATCATGAACGACAATGTGAGGATTCCCCACTATCCCCCAAACCCCCACCCCCTCGCCCTTTCGTCCCAACCCCTCTCCCCTCCCCCTCCTCCCCCTCCCCCCCCCTTTCTCCCCCTCCCCCCTGTTCCCCTATTTTCCCCAAACCCACCTTTTCCCCCCCCTCATTCCCCTTCGCCGCCCTTTCCCCCGAACCCCGTCTCCCCCCCCCCTCTCCCCCTCCCCCCCCCCCCCTTTCCCCCCCCCTCCCCATCCTCCCCCCCCTCCTTCTCTTCCCCCCCCCCCTGTTTTCGCTACTTTCCCCCCGCAAAACCCCCCTTTTCCCCCCCTTTCCCCCTTTGCACCCTTTCCCCCAAAACCCCTTCTTCTCCTCCACCCCTTCCCCTCCTTCCCCAAAACCCCCTTCCTTACTTTCCCTAACACTCTTTCCCTTTGTACCCCCATTCCCCTTTTAGGGCAACGCCTCCCATCCACCTCCCTTTCCTTCCCCCCCCCCCCCCCCCACCCCGCCCCATTTTTAGGCTCTCTTCAAAGATTTCCCTTTTTTTTTCCCCCCCCCCCCTTTTTTATCTCCGTCCATCCCCCTTCCCCTTTTTTGCCCCCCCCCCCCCCCTTCCTTAACTATATTTTTTCGTTCTTTATCCCCCTCCCCATCCTTTTGTTGGTGATGGGAATGTTGGGTTTTTTTATGGTTTGTGTCTAACATGCTAATTTTAGACCAAAAATTTTCTACTTTTTTTTTACATTTTCAGGATCCCTTTAATTTTTTTTTTTTTTATTCCCTTTCCTTATTTTAATTTTGTCGCTTAATGTTTCTTTTGACTTTATACTTAGCCTTATTTTTTCCTCCTTTCTTCTTTCCTTTCTTTTAAAAGGGAGAAAAAAAAAAAAAGGAATAGGGGAAAAAAAAAAGAAAAAAAGAACTAAAGGGGGAACGAGGGGGCAGAGAGAGAAGAGGAGAGAGAGAGAGAGAGGGGGAGAGAGGGGAAGAGAAGAGAGAGAGGAGAGAGTGTGTTGTGGTGGTGTGTGTGGGTGTTTGGGGTTTTGAGAGAAGAGAGGAGGAAGGGAGAGAGAGAAGAGAGAGAGAAAGAGAGAGGGGGGAGGGTGGGGGGGAGGGGGGAGAGAGAGAGGGGGAGGGGAGAGAGAGAGAGAGGAGGAGAGGGGGAAGAAGAGAGAAAAGGAGAGAGAGAGAGAGAAGGGGGGAGAGAGGAGAGGGGAGAAGAGATGATTTTGGAATAGGAGTTTTTTTTTTTTTTTTTTTTTTTTTTTTTTTCAGTTAACACCCAAAACCCGATCCCAACCAGTCTTTGGAAATTTGATACAGAAAAACTTTTTTAAAAAAAAAAAAAAAATAAAAAAAAAATAAAAAAAAAAAAAAAAAAAAGCATGGGGAGGTTTGTTCCCCTCTGGAATGGGGCCTAGGATTCCTTTAGGGGTGGGTTCATACGGAATTGGGCGATGTTAAAAAAACTATTATTTTGCTTTGATACCCTGCCTTTAAAATGAAAATACCCACGGGGGGGGGGGGGGGGATGGGGGGGGGGGGGGAGGGAAGGGGGAGAGAGAGAGAGAGAGGGGGGGGAGGGAGAGAGAGAGAGGAGAGGGAGGAGAGAGAGAGAGTTTGGGGTGTGTGTGTGTGTGTGGTGTGTGTGGGTGTTGTGTGTTGTGTGTGTGTTGTGTGTGTGTGTGTGGTGGTTGTTGTTGTGTAACCAAAATGAAGCTAGTAGATAAAAGATCTCCTTTTCTCTCGAAAAGTGGGGAAAAACGAAATGAAAGAAAAAAATTAAGTTTTTGTTTAACTTGTTGTTTTCTTTGTAAGCCACATTGTCAGAGTGGTGTGCAGTTTACCAACCCCTTAGAACACAACAAACCCAGACCTTTGATCAAACGCCAAAAAAATTAAAATCTGCAAAAACGTGTCCTTGAAATGAAAAAAACGACAATCGTGGTGTTAAGGGGCTGGGTTTAAAAAAAAAAAAAAAAAAAAAACACCCACAAAACAAAAAAAAAGAAAAAAAAAAAAAAAAGAGAGAAGGGAGGGCTTTCTAAGGGGAAAACTTGCAGGTGTAACCCACATGGGGGTTTGGTGGGCCACTGAAGGGGATGAAGGGGTAAGGAACGATGACGACGGGGGGGGGGGGATGGGGGGGATTAGGGGGTTGCGGTAGAATGAAGGAGTTGGGTTGTGAAGGAGTCTTTCTAATTTTTAGAAATTGTCGATCTGAAGTAGTGTGAAAAACGGGGACACTTTCACAAGCGCAGATGCTCATCACCAATCCCGGAATGTTGTAATTTAAACGGAAAAAGACAGAACACGGACACACGACAAAAATGCTGTTTTAAAAAATATCGAAAAGGGGTGTAAAAAAGAAAAAGAAAAGATAGCATGTCTAATATTTAGTAAGGAATGAAAAGAAAGGGGGCCCAAACCTATGTTATGAAAAATATGCCGTTAATTATGATGCATCAGAGGGTTTTTTGTAACAAACGAGACAGTATTTTTTAAAAAAATTTATGTAAGGCATTTTTGGCTTGTTTGTAAAACACAATAGAACTTAGACACATCAGACATGCAATAGCATCAGGGAATTATGAAGGGATCCCCGCCTTTCATGTAAGAGTGACATATGTTTTGTTAAACACTCCAGGTATGTACGAAAAAGATATTCATGTCAATTGTCAGAGCGGATACGATAGTTGTTCCAAAGTGCGAAACACACGATCAATAGAAAGAAATTTCTGGAAATTTAAAGAGGCGTTTGCCCGCGAAACATAAAATAGTATATGCAGCACGCATGGGGCCCAGGGAGGGGGCACGCGCGCGCAGCACACGCACACGCGCGCACGCACACAACACACGCACGCACGCAGAGGCACCAGCAGCACGCACGCACTCACCCAACTACAACGCGCGCGACACCACACACACAAACCACCACACACACAAATTGTGCACGCGCCACCATACACACACACACACACACACACCCCACACACACCCACACACACACACCACAACACAGTGATAACAGCACGCACGCACACACGCGCACACACACACCCCACACACACCACACACCACCCCCCAACACACACACACACACAACACCCCACACAACACCAAACCCCACACACACACAACACCTACGCCCACGCGCGCCAAAAACACACACACAGCAACGCACACGAACCCCAACACACACACAACACATGGCACAAATTTTTTATAGGGGGGAATAAAAAAGTCCCCAGCCCTGTGATTTGCTGCGCAATCGATAGACTTGCAGCCCCAGCTGCTGAACGTATCCCCACGTCGACAACGGAGAAAGGGGTACCAGTAAACTCCACCCCATCCCCCATCCCCCGCGGGAGTGGCACTGTGGTTTCGTACCCCACCCCCACCCACCCCCAACCCCACCCCCCCTCCCTTTTTGCGTTTCCTGCGCGCTCTCTTCTCTCTCTTCTCCTCCCTTCCCCCCTATCTCTGCCTTTTTTTGAAAAAGCGTATTATTCCCTTTGGGTACACCTTTTCCTTTGGGAGTCCAGTGTTAAAAACGATGAACGATATGTTGGTTTTTTTTTTTTTTTTTTTTTGTTTCGGGTGTTTACAATACAGATATGGTTATCTGCAGCAGCAGAAATAGCTTTTTGTATCTGATTTAACGTAATAACATGTATTCATTTGTTTTTTTATTTCTTTACATGTAGTCGTTTTTAAATTTTTTGTGATTCATTCATAAATTACAACATCCTTTTTTACCCTTCAAAAAAAAAAAAAAAAAAAAAAAAAAGCCTTTTTTTTCCTTTTTTGTACGCGTGCAATGAGTAGGCATGCCCCTGTAATCCTTTAATATTGCATCATACATTTGTTATAATTTTGGTCTTGCCTGCTTTTTTTTTGCCAAGTGTGCATTTCAAGCATTCACCTGCTTCAAATAAGTGTTTAAGAAAAGTTTACGTACCTCAATGTCGTTGTCAACCTGATTAAGATTTTTTTAGAGCCTGACTACTATGAGTGAATTCTAACTGAGCTAAAAATAAATGTTTCCTGTGCCCCATTTAAATTTAGTTTTAAAGGGGACATGTCCGGGGTTTTTTCGAGGCCTATGACCTTGGCCCATTAGGGGTAGAATGTTCATTTATTTATTTTCGTCGTTGTTGGTATATCCGCCCTTATGTGGCTTTGGGGTGGTTTTCCCCCTTTTGGGGTGGTTTAGTCAGGGTTTGGTTTATTTCTCTTCCCCGTGGTGGGGCCACGCCTGGGTTGGGACTGCGCACGGTTGGAACGCGCATGGTTTGGGGCCGGCACTGGTTGGGAACGCGCATGGTTGGCCCACCACTGGTTGGGGCCACGCCGGTTGAGGGCCAGTACTGGGGAAAGCCGGGACTTGGCTGCGGTCCCGATCCCCGTCCCGGGGCCTCCCGCAAAAGCCCCGTCCCCAGGCGCGCTCTCCACGCTGTTTGTGCGTGTCAAGGGGTTTTCGGCCCTTTAAAAACTCTCTTCAAACCGACCGATTTTGGGGGACCTTGCGACAGGGTGCCCAGTAGATTTGGAGAGGGAAGGTGTGAGGGCATACATGACGGAAAGGATGGATGTGGAATTGTTTATTTTAATTGTGTTTTTCTTTTTGTTGAAAAGCTTTATTGTGTTGTGCTGTTATGTGTGTTGGAATGCTTGATTTTGATTGTGCATGGTGGTGGTTGAAATATTTATTTTGTGATTGGGTGTTTTATGTGAATTAAAAGGGGGGGTTGATCGTAACTTTTTTGTGTGGGCTCTTGCGAAGCGTGTGAGGTCAGTCACCCCTTTACTCCCCTTACCGTCCCCTCAGGGCAGACCCCCAGGGGTCGGTCGTGACTTTGTGGGGGCTCGTCCGGGGTGTGAAAGGGTCTGATGTCTCTTCGTTTCGCGGGGTACTGTTCAGTTCTGTCCGTTTTGTATAGTTTGGTCAGTTTGTCGTGTTTGTTTGTGGGGGTTGGCTGGGGACTTAGCGGCAGGGGTTTTTGGTGGCCGAAGGGAAAACTGGGGGGATGGGGGAATCGAGGTGAGTCTAAAGCAGAACGACCGCGCCCCGCCTTTTCCCGGGGACCTCCGCGATTGGCCCTAACTTTCCTTTTGTTGCCGTCAGTCTTCCATCCCGTTTTGTAGTTACCAGTTTTTTTTCCGGGTGGTTATTGAGAAAAGGTGGGGGTATCGGACGTTAGTGTTCCTTTTTTTCCTCTCTCCGATTCCGTCTGCCAGTTTGTTTGTTTTTCCGGCCAGCCCCACCGCACTGTTGCTCGTGCTGTGGAGCGCGGTGTTGCCAGAGTGGGAGCAGCCGGACATAGTTTTTTTTTTTTTTTTTTTTTTCGGTGAGGCCCCACCGCACTGTTGCTCGTGTTCTGGAGCGCGGTGTTGCCAGAGTGGGAGCAGCGGAACTTGTCCGCACACACACACACACCACACACACACACACACACACACACACACACACACACAACACACCACATATACCATACCCTAAATAGTTGTTTTTCAAGTGGAATTGTCTTTCCCCTGTATTTGAGAACCGTAGGATTAGTTGTCATGGCAACGTCCGGTGCTGGTGGATTTGGCGACTCGGGCGTCGAAGAAGAAAGGTTTTCAGAATGTAGTCCCTACTATTAGTACCCAGTACTTCGACTACAGTGACTTCACTTATTCCAGTGCTGTAAGCGATAGTCCAGGGAGTACTTTCACTTTTCTTCGCTAGGGGATTTTCCTGCTGAGACCCCGACTGGCACTTCCGCTCGGAAGCGTCAGAGTATAGCGAAGCAACTATGGGCTTCTGTTGAGTCGCAGAAAACCAAAACCCTCTCTTTTCCATGCCTCCACTCGAAAGGAGCAGGCCCCGGGGACTTTCCTCATGGGAAAGTCGAAAACCCAAAGGGGGACGGGTCAAAAGGGTCATCCTCGTGTCGGGAGTAGTGAATCCTGCACAGGACATCGCCTCCGTCCTTATGTTTCTGGAGTGGCAGCGTAGTGAAGAGGCTGCTAGGCAGGAAACTTGCGTAGGGAAGAGGCTGCTCTGCGGAGGGAAGAGCTAGATAGGATGGAGGCTGCGCAGAGAGGAGACTGACAGACAGGAGATTCTGCGTGGGGAAGAGGAAACTCGGCTAGGGAAGAGGCTGCCAGACAGGAAGCCCTCCGTCGGGAGGAGTTAGATCAGCGTAGAGAGGAGGCTGCCAGACAGGAGGTTCTACGTAGGGAAGAGATGGAACAACTTCTTTCGCGGGCTCCCGCATCTGTAAATCAGGGGGTTAGTCCCCAGGCAAGTGATAGAGTTAGGGGCCCCAAAATTAAAGCTTCCAGAGTTCAGACCCATTTGAGGACATTGATATGTTCTTAGAGCATTTTGACAAAGTTGCTAGTTCATACCAATTGTCTGGGAAAAAAGGCTATGCACCTGTTTCTGGATTGTGGGTACTGCAAGGGAGTGTGTGCTCACTCAAAATGAAGGCGCGTCTTATGCAGACATGCAGTTGGCTCTGCGTAAGCGTTTCCACCTTACTCCAGGACGTACAGGAGGAAGTTCAGGTCTATGAAAAAGAATAACGATGAGACCTTCGTGCAGTTTGGAGATGGGCTGCGCAAACGCTAGGGTACTGGCGTCAGTTGGCTAAGCTGGGCTGGAGGTTTCTGATTCTCATCGAACAGCTGACCAACACTGGGGTCCCAGAGGTGAGGATCCGTATAGGCGAGACAGCACCTCAGGATTTCGCGGCTGCGATTCAAACCGCTGAGGTGTTGCTGAAGCTCGTAGAGCTTATGGGCACCGCCAGATACGGACAGGAAGACCCTCACGGGGCCTAGTGGCAGTGGGGCGCTGGCGACTACTAGCGGGTCGAACAAGGCAGGCAGTCCATCGGGGACCTCAGCACCCGATTTTGTTTTCTTTTGTGGTCGTCCGGCCACCCTTAGGAAAGATTGTCCTAAAGCCGCCGGTAGTCTGGGGCTAGTCCTTTTCCCGCATCCTCGTGCCCGGCTAACGTGGGGTCCATCCCCGCTTTGGTGTACAGAGTGTCCCGTGTTTCTTTCTGTTGTTGGGTTCATCCTTGGTCGACCCATCAGGGAAATTTGGGAGCATCAACACTCTTTGTGGATAAGGATTTAGTTTCCCCTGAGGCTCGGCGGGGCGCCAGTTACGTGTGTGCGGGTTGGAGGATGGTTTTACCTCCACCCGTCCTTCAGTACTCGTTTCTATCTCCCCCCCCTACTTCTGTGGCGAAGTATGGGCCATCGCGGTGGAGCGACCTCTGTTTCCCTTATCATAGGGAATTTCTATCACCTTCGCGACGGACGCAGTCAGTCCCTGTCTACGGATCTGCCCTACAGCGTGTTTGGAGTTACCCCCCGTGCCGGAGCTTAAGAAGCAGGAACGAATTGCGCCCGTCTTCAGCCATCCTGACGGTTCTGCGAGTGCCGCCTGCTAGCATTGTTCGTCTTCAGGCGGGACTTGGATGTCCAACGCCGTGACAACTGGGTAGATCGTCCCCGCTCAGTCTGCCAACACGCCAAGGTGAGCTTCAAGTCCCTAAGGGATTTCCTCTTTAGGGTTTTCACTCGGCATCGGTTGGGGCCCAAACAGCTAGTCGCCCCAAGCTTGAGGGAATCTGTTTCCGGGCAGGCCACGATTCACCCAGGGAGGTCTATGGGCTCAAGCGGACTCTCGAGCGAGTTAAGACAGGGACTTCTCTGGGCAGGGATGAAACTCTCAGGTTAGGCAGTACTGCCGCAGTTGCGATGTCTGGGCCAAAAGACAACGCCTAAGGGTCGCTTGTTCCCCCAGGGTGTTCCCCTAGGGTCAGGGCCACTGGTTGGGGAACCATCCAGCAAGGTTGGGTCGACCTGGTGGGACCCATTAATCCACCATCGATCGCGGTCACCGCTACAATTTGGTAGTGGTAGAATCTGCAGTCGATACCCAGAGGCTGTCCCGCTAGGACTATCGATGCCCCCACTGTTGGGTGAAGCTCTTCTGGCAGATTTGGACGCGCACTGGCGGGCCCAAGAAGAAGCACGGCCGGAAATTTGTACTGGAGAGCGATCATCAAACCTCTCCAGTGCCCGGACCGGATCCCGGGCCCGTCAGTCGTCGATTCATGAGTTAGGCGTGGAATGCAGAGTCACGCTTTCACTTTTCGCCATATCAAGGGTTCCACAATACGGATGCCGACTATCTCAGCCGAGCTCCGTAGTCAGCACATTGGAGAAATCAGTTTAGAGGGACCTTCCCCTTTAACCAGGGTTTATCCCCTTTTGGTTCTGATCAGGGGTTTGGACGTTTTCACTTCAAAGAGTTAACGGAGTGAATCACCAATGGTTTGGAAATTTTTTTTTCATTGTTGGAAGGTTTTTCTTAGTTGTTTATAAATGTTGTAAGTATTTCCCCGTGTAATTTTATCGTGGGAAAGTGTTTTAACGGATTTGGGCGTACTCTGTCGGTTTTACCCAAAAGGGGGGGGTTTCGGTCCCATTTTGTGAATTTGCCAAGCGTCCCAAATTCAAAGGGAGCACGTATCTCTGAGAAACAGATGCTTTTAGAAGGGGGGGTTTTTCACGGGGGTTTTTTATGAGGCCCCTTTTAAAAGATTGGCCCCCTAGGGGGGAGTAGAATTGTTCAAATTTTTTTTTTTTCGTCGTTGGGTTTTGTTTTTATCCCTCCCTTAATGGGTTTTTGGTGTGTTTTCACCTTTGGGGGAGTTTTGCTTTAGGTTAGGTTTACTTTTCTCTCTCTTGCTCTAATTCCCCTGCCCTGGGGAAATTTAACCGAGGTTCACGGGGGTGGTACCTTTTTGCTTGAACTGGCTTTTTCTTAAACGGCCCCTCTCCCGTCTTTTTCCCCGGCGACTTTCGGGCCCTTCCTCTTAGGCTTGGGGGTATACTCACTGTGACGTAGTGTGGGATGTCGGCTGCCATCGTTTAGGGAGGTTTTCTCTTCACTCGAGCGAAAGATGTCCCTGGGAGCGCCTGCTCTGTTTTTGGTTCTACACCACTTCGTCGAAGGTACGGTCGGTACCTTCATCCCTACAGTCGGCCTGTAGGGGAGGGACATCACATCACGTCATCTTTTCCGCATCTGCTCTGCTGGTCCTATCGACTGGACAGAGGGCAGAGAGTCGCTTGACCCGCCACTTGGGTCACCCACGGGTAGCTGGTAAGCATCAGTTTCGTGGTTTGTTTGTTTTGTTTTTTTCTTGTTAGCCGGCTAATTCTTCTCTTTTGCGCAATTCTCTTTTGTTTTCAAAATTATGAAAGAAATATTGTTTGAGACCACTTTTTCTGGTTAATTTAATCTTTAACCTGGCCATTCTAAATTATATCCAAAATTCTTCCTCCTTTTTATGCATCTGGTGATGCGGTAGTCGGTGGGGATGGGAGAGAACCTGGTGATTCAGGGTTGGTACTTGCTTGGTATCGCTCGTCCGCCCCTGTCACATTCGCCGGACTCTTATTCTTCGGCCACCGTCTGTTTGTGTGTGCAAGGAGAACGAGTTTTATGTTCGCGAGCGTGCGTACGCATGATTAGTCGTTTGGATGCGTGGTTGGAGATTTGTGTTATTTTGAACTGTTATAAAATGTGGGGATAATTGTGCCATTGAATTATTATTATTTGCGAACGTGGTGGCAGATGTAAAGCCATGGTTGCTCTATTAGTTCAGTTCCTAAGAAAGGAAAATATTTAAACGTGAGTGAGAGAAGGATGAAGATAATTCATATTTGTTTTCTAGCCTGTTAATTTAATGCAGTCTCTTACCTGCCCATATGAGAAGATTTTAACGAACATTCCTGATTTGGTTGGTTTGCTGCGTTATGCTCAGGTCTGTGTTGAGCTGATGTTGTTGGTGTATTTAGTAGACCTCCCCTCGCCCATCATGCGAGTGGCTGTTAGAGTTTAACAGCATGTGTCAGACTGTACTGACTGCGGAGTTCCAGTACCCGTCTTTCTACTTTCATCCCTGTTACCTTTTCCCTCCTCCCGGAGGCTTCACCCGGAACACGCACTGGTTGGGGCCACGCACTGGTTGGGACTGCGCACTGGTTGGTAACGCGCACTGGTTGGGACCGCGCACTGGTTGGTAACGCGCATGGTTGGTAACGCGCACTGGTTGGGGCCCCCGCACTGGTTGGGACCACACACTGGTTGAGGCCCCCCGTACGTGAAAAGCCCGTGGACTTGGCGGACGGCCCCGATCCCCATCTAGGACCTCCAGCAACAACGCCTCGTCCCCCGAAAATGCCTCTCCACCGTCGTTTGGTGCGTGTAAAGGGTGTGGGCCCTTTGAACAACTCTCTTTAAAGAACCGACCCGGTTTGGGCACCTAGTGCGACAGGGTGTCCCAGTAGACTTTGGAGAGGCAGGAGTGTGAGGGCACTACATGACAGGGAAAGGGAGGGGTGCTGGAATTGTTTATTATAATTGTGTATATGTCAAAATTTTGTTGAAATGCTTGATTGTGATTGTGCATGTTTGTGGTTGGAATGCTTGATTGTTGTTTGTGCATGGTGCTGTGTTGAAAATTTATTTGTGATTGGTGTGTTGATGTGAATAAATGGGGTGTTGTATCGTAATCTTTCTTGTGTGGGCTCTTGCGAAGCGTGTGAGGTCAGTCACCCCCTTCACCCCCACTTAGACCGATCCTGTCAGGGCAGACCTCCAGGGGTCGGTCGTGACAGTACATCTTGCGTTCTTCTCCATTGCCTTTGTCAATGACGGTGCAATGAACGAATAATTTTTCAGGCATGTACTGGGACTCAATGCGTTTTTTCAATTT
>JAFLJL010014303.1:2500-10000 GCA_018398815.1 Conus ventricosus | reverse complement strand
AAGGGAGAAGAGATCAGACTACAAAACGAATTTCAGACAGGACGACAAACGATGGTAGGGAAGGGAGAGAGAGAGAGACTACAAAAGGAATTTCAGACAGGACGACAAAGGATGTATGGACAGGGAGAAGAGACGGACTCAAAGGAATTTCAGACAGGACGACAAAGGATGGTATGGAAGGAGAAGAGGAGAACACAAACGATTTCAGACAGACGACAAAGGATGGTAGGAAGGGAACGAAGAGAGAACACAAACGAATTTCAGACAGGACGACAAAGGATGGTATGGGAAGGGCAGAAGAGCAGACACACACAACCAATTCAGACAGACGACAAAGGATGTATGGGAAGGGAAGAGAGACACAAAAGGATTTCAGACTGACGACAAAGGATGGTAAGGGAAGGAAAAAAAGACTACAAAAGGAATTCAGACAGGACGACAAAGGATGCTATGGGAAGGGAGAAGAGAGAGACACACAAACGAATTTCAGCTGACGACAAGGATGTATGGGAGGGAGAAGCAGGGAGACTACAAAAGGAATTTCAGACGGAGACAAAGGATGGTTGGAAGGAGAGAGAGAGACTTAACCAAAACGATTTTTCTAGAATGGACGACAAAGGATGGTATGGGAAGGAGAAGAGAGAGACTACAAAACGAATTCAGACAGGACGGACATAAGGAGGTATGGAAGGGAGAAGAGAGAGACACAAAACGAATTTCAGACAGGACGACAAAGGATGTATGGGAAGGGAGAAGATGAGAGACTACAAAACGAATTTCAGACAGGACGACAAAGGATGGTATGGGAAGGGAGAAGAGAGAGACTACAAAAAGAATTTCAGACAGGACGACAAAGGATGGTATGGGAAGGGAGAAGAGGAGAGACTACAAAACGAATTCAGACAGGACGACAAAGGATGGTATGGGAAGGGAGAAGAGAGAGACTACAAAAGAATTTCAGACAGGACGACAAAGGATGGTATGGGAAGGGAGAAGAGAGAGACTACAAAAGAATTTCAGACAGGACGACAAGGATGGTATGGGAAGGGAGAAGAGAGAGACTACAAAACGAATTTCAGACAGGACGACAAAGGATGGTATGGGAAGGGAGAAGAGAGAGACTACAAAACGAATTTCAGACAGGACGACAAAGGATGGTATGGGAAGGGAGAAGAGAGAGACTACAAAACGAATTTCAGACAGGACGACAAAGGATGGTATGGGAAGGGAGAAGAGAGAGACTACAAAACGGAATTTCAGACAGGACGAACAAAGGATGGTATGGGAAGGAGAAGAGAGAGACTACAAAACGAATTTCAGACAGGACGACAAAGGATGGTATGGAAGGGAGAAGAGAGGACTACAAAACGAATTTCAGACAGGACGACAAAGGATGGTATGGGAAGGGAGAAGAGAGGAGACTACAAAACGAATTTCAGACAGGACGACAAAGGATGGTATGGGAAGGGAGAAGGAGAGACTACAAAACGAATTTCAGACAGGACGACAAAGGATGGTATGGGAAGGGAGAAGAGAGAGGACTACAAAACGAATTTCAGACAGGACGACAAAGGATGGTATGGGAAGGGAGAAGAGAGGAGACTACAAACGAATTTCAGACAGGACGACAAAGGATGGTATGGAAGGGAGAAGAGAGAGACTACAAACGAATTTCAGACAGGACGACAAAGGATGGTTTGGGAAGGGAGAAGAAGAGACTACAAAACGAATTTCAGACAGGACGACAAAGGATGGTATGGGAAGGGAGAAGAGAGAGACTACAAAACGAATTTCAGACAGGACGACAAAGGATGGTATGGGAAGGGAGAAGAGAGAGACTACAAAACGAATTTCAGACAGGACGACAAAGGATGGTATGGGAAGGGAGAAGAGAGAGACTACAAAACGATTTCAGACAGGACGACAAAGGATGGTATGGGAAGGGAGAAGAGAGAGACTACAAACGAATTTCAGACAGGACGACAAAGGATGGTATGGGAAGGAGAAGAGAGAGACTACAAAACGAATTTCAGACAGGACGACAAAGGATGGTATGGGAAGGGAGAAGAGAGAGACTACAAAACGAATTTCAGACAGGACGACAAAGGATGGTATGGGAAGGGAGAAGAGAGAGACTACAAAACGAATTTCAGACAGGACGACAAAGGATGGTATGGGAAGGGGAAGAGAGAGACTACAAAACGAATTTCAGACAGGACGACAAAGGATTGGTATGGGAAGGGAGAAGAGAGAGACTACAAAACGAATTTCAGACAGGACGACAAAGGATTGGTATGGGAAGGGTAGAAGAGAGAGACTACAAAACGAATTTCAGACAGGACGACAAAGGATGGTATGGGAAGGAGAAGAGAGAGACTACAAAACGAATTTCGACAGGACGACAAGGATGGTATGGGAAGGGAGAAGAGAGAGACTACAAAACGAATTTCAGACAGGACGACAAAGGATGGTATGGGAAGGGAGAAGAGAGAGACTACAAACGATTCAGACAGGACGACAAGGATGGTATGGGAAGGGAGAAGAGAGAGACTACAAACGAATTTCAGACAGGACGACAAAGGATGGTATGGGAAGGGAGAAGAGAGAGACTACAAAACGAATTTCAGACAGGACGACAAAGGATGGTTGGGAAGGAGAGAGAGAGACTACAAAACGAATTTCAGACAGGACGACAAAGGATGGTATGGGAAGGGAGAAGAGAGAGACTACAAAACGAATTTCAGACAGGACGACAAAGGATGGTATGGGAAGGGAGAAGAGAGAGACTACAAAACGAATTTCAGACAGGACGACAAGGATGGTATGGGAAGGGAGAAGAGAGAGACTACAAAACGAATTTCAGACAGGACGACAAAGGATGGTATGGGAAGGGAGAAGAGGAGACTACAAAAACGAATTTCAGACAGGGACGACAAAGGATGGTATGGGAAGGGAGAAGAGAGAGACTACAAAACGAATTTCAGACAGGACGACAAAGGATGGTATGGGAAGGGAGAAGAGAGAGACTACAAAACGAATTTCAGACAGGACGACAAAGGATGGTATGGGAAGGGAGAAGAGAGAGACTACAAAACGAATTTCAGACAGGACGACAAAGGATGGTATGGGAAGGGAGAGAAGAGAGAGACTACAAAACGAATTTCAGACAGGACGACAAAGGATGGTATGGGAAGGAGAAGAGAGAGACTACAAAACGAATTTCAGACAGGCGACAAAGGATGGTATGGGAAGGGGAAGAGAGAGACTACAAACGAATTTCAGACAGGACGACAAAGGATGGTATGGGAAGGGAGAAGAGAGAGACTACAAAACGAATTTCAGACAGGACGACAAAGGATGGTATGGGAAGGGAGAGAGAGAGAGACTACAAAACGAATTTCAGACAGGACGACAAGGATGGTATGGGAAGGGAGAAGAGAGAGACTACAAAACGAATTTCAGACAGGACGACAAAGGATGGTATGGGAAGGGAGAAGAGAGAGACTACAAAACGAATTTCAGACAGGACGACAAAGGATGGTATGGGAAGGGAGAAGAGAGAGACTACAAACGAATTATCAGACAGGACGACAAAGGATGGTATGGGAAGGGAGAAGAGAGAGACTACAAAACGAATTTCAGACAGGACGACAAAGGATGGTATGGGAAGGGAGAAGAGAGAGACTACAAAACGAATTTCAGACAGGACGACAAAGGATGGTATGGGAAGGGAGAAGAGAGAGACTACAAAACGAATTTCAGACAGGACGACAAAGGATGGTATGGGAAGGGAGAAGAGAGAGACTACAAAACGAATTCAGACAGGAACGACAAAGGATGGTATGGGAAGGGAGAAGAGAGAGGACTACAAAACGAATTTCAGACAGGACGACAAAGGATGGTATGGGAAGGAGAAGAGAGAGACTACAAAACGAATTTCAGACAGGACGACAAAGGATGGTATGGGAAGGGAGAAGAGAGAGACTACAAAACGAATTTCAGACAGGACGACAAAGGATGGTATGGGAAGGGAGAAGAGAGAGACTACAAAACGAATTTCAGACAGGACGACAAAGGATGGTATGGGAAGGGAGAAGAGAGAGACTACAAAACGAATTTCAGACAGGACGACAAAGGATGGTATGGGAAGGGAGAAGAGAGAGACTACAAAACGAATTTCAGACAGGACGACAAAGGATGGTATGGGAAGGGAGAAGAGAGAGACTACAAAACGAATTTCAGACAGGACGACAAAGGATGGTATGGGAAGGGAGAAGAGAGAGACTACAAAACGAATTTCAGACAGGACGACAAAGGATGGTATGGGAAGGGGAGAAGAGAGAGAGACTACAAAACGAATTTCAGACAGGACGACAAAGGATGGTATGGGAAGGGAGAAGAGAGAGACTACAAAACGAATTTCAGACAGGACGACAAAGGATGGTATGGGAAGGGAGAAGAGAGAGCTACAAAAACGAATTTCAGACAGGACGACAAAGGATGGTATGGGAAGAGAGAAGAGAGAGACTACAAAACGAATTTCAGACAGGACGACAAAGGATGGTATGGGAAGGGAGAAGAGAGAGACTACAAAACGAATTTCAGACAGGACGACAAAGGATGGTATGGGAAGGGAGAAGAGAGAGACTACAAAACGATTTCAGACAGGACGACAAAGGATGGTATGGGAAGGGAGAAGAGAGAGACTACAAAACGAATTTCAGACAGGACGACAAAGGATGGTATGGGAAGGGAGAAGAGAGAGCTACAAAACGAATTTCAGACAGGACGACAAAGGATGGTATGGAAGGGAGAAGAGAGAGACTACAAAACGAATTTCAGACAGGACGACAAAGGATGGTATGGGAAGGGAGAAGAGAGAGACTACAAAACGAATTTCAGACAGGACGACAAAGGATGGTATGGGAAGGGAGAAGAGAGAGACTACAAAACGAATTTCAGACAGGACGACAAAGGATGGTATGGGAAGGGAGAAGAGAGAGACTACAAAACGAATTTCAGACAGGACGACAAAGGATGGTATGGGAAGGGAGAAGAGAGAGACTACAAAACGAATTTCAGACAGGACGACAAAGGATGGTATGGGAAGGGAGAAGAGAGAGACTACAAAACGAATTTCAGACAGGACGACAAAGGATGGTATGGGAAGGGAGAAGAGAGAGACTACAAAACGAATTTCAGACAGGACGACAAAGGATGGTATGGGAAGGGAGAAGAGAGAGACTACAAACGAATTTCAGACAGGCGACAAAGGATGGTATGGAAGGGAGAAGAGAGAGACTACAAAACGAATTTCAGACAGGACGACAAAGGATGGTATGGGAAGGGAGAAGAGAGAGACTACAAAACGAATTTCAGACAGGACGACAAAGGATGGTATGGGAAGGGAGAAGAGAGAGACTACAAAACGAATTTCAGACAGGACGACAAAGGATGGTATGGAAGGGAGAAGAGAGAGACTACAAAACGAATTTCAGACAGGACGACAAAGGATGGTATGGGAAGGGAGAAGAGAGATGACTACAAAACTGAATTTCAGACAGGACGACAAAGGATGGTATGGGAAGGGAGAAGAGAGAGACTACAAAACGAATTTCAGACAGGACGACAAAGGATTGGTATGGGAAGGGAGAAGAGAGAGACTACAAAACGAATTTCAGACAGGACGACAAAGGATGGTATGGGAAAGGGAGAAGAGGAGAGACTACAAAACGAATTTCAGACAGGACGACAAAGGATGGTATGGGAAGGGAGAAGAGAGAGACTACAAAACGAATTTCAGACAGGACGACAAAGGATGGTATGGGAAGGAAGAGAGGAGACTACAAAACGAATTTCAGACAGGACGACAAAGGATGGTATGGGAAGGGAGAAGAGAGAGACTACAAAACGAATTTCAGACAGGACGACAAAGGATGGTATGGAAGGGAGAAGAGAGAGACTACAAAACGAATTTCAGACAGGACGACAAAGGATGGTATGGGAAGGGAGAAGAGAGAGACTACAAAACGAATTTCAGACAGGACGACAAAGGATGGTATGGGAAGGGAGAAGAGAGAGACTACAAAACGAAATTTCAGACAGGACGACAAAGGATGGTATGGGAAGGGAGAAGAGAGAGACTACAAAACGAATTTCAGACAGGACGACAAAGGATGGTATGGGAGGGAGAAGAGAGAGACTACAAACGAATTTCAGACAGGACGACAAAGGATGGTATGGGAAGGGGAGAAGAGAGAGACTACAAAACGAATTTCAGACAGGACGACAAAGGATGGTATGGGAAGGGAGAAGAGAGAGACTACAATAACGAATTTCAGACAGGACGACAAAGGATGGTAATGGGAAGGGAGAAGAGAGAGACTACAAAACGAATTTCAGACAGGACGACAAAGGATGGTATGGGAAGGGAGAAGAGAGAGACTACAAAACGAATTTCAGACAGGACGACAAAGGATGGTATGGGAAGGGAGAAGGAGAGACTACAAAACGAATTTCAGACAGGACGACAAAGGATGGTATTGGGAAGGGAGAAGAGAGAGACTACAAAACGAATTTCAGACAGGACGACAAAGGATGGTATGGGAAGGGAGAAGAAGAGAGAGGACTACAAAACGAATTTCAGACAGGACGACAAAGGATGGTATGGGAAGGGAGAAGAGAGAGACTACAAAACGAATTTCATGACAGGACGACAAAGGATGGTATGGGAAGGGAGAAGAGAGAGACTACAAAACGAATTTCAGACAGGACGACAAAGGATGGTATGGGAAGGGAGAAGAGAGAGACTACAAAACGAATTTCAGACAGGACGACAAAGGATGGTATGGGAAGGGAGAAGAGAGAGACTACAAAACGAATTTCAGACAGGACGACAAAGGATGGTATGGGAAGGGAGAAGAGAGAGACTACAAAACGAATTTCAGACAGGACGACAAAGGATGGTATGGGAAGGGAGAAGAGAGAGACTACAAAACGAATTTCAGACAGGACGACAAAGGATGGTATGGGAAGGGAGAAGAGAGAGACTACAAAACGAATTTCAGACAGGACGACAAAGGATGGTATGGGAAGGGAGAAGAGAGAGACTACAAAACGAATTTCAGACAGGACGACAAAGGATGGTATGGGAAGGGAGAAGAGAGAGACTACAAAACGATTTCAGACAGGACGACAAAGGATGGTATGGGAAGGGAGAAGAGAGAGACTACAAAACGAATTTCAGACAGGACGACAAAGGATGGTATGGGAAGGAGAAGAGAGAGACTACAAAACGAATTTCAGACAGGACGACAAAGGATGGTATGGGAAGGGAGAAGAGAGAGACTACAAAACGAATTTCAGACAGGACGACAAAGGATGGTATGGGAAGGAGAAGAGAGAGACTACAAAACGAATTTCAGACAGGACGACAAAGGATGGTATGGGAAGGGAGAAGAGAGAGACTACAAAACGAATTTCAGACAGGACGACAAAGGA
>JAFLJL010014302.1:0-14766 GCA_018398815.1 Conus ventricosus | reverse complement strand
GTGTCTGTCTGTCTGTCTGTCTGTGTCTGTCTGTGTGTGCGCATGTGCACGTGCCGTAGGTACCTCTTCTGATTCTTCTGATCCAACCAACGCAGGGCACCACCTACTACCCCCCACCCCCTCCTCCCATCCTCCCGTGGGTCAGCAGCTGTTCGAGCACTGGCCTGCTCACTTAGTGAGTTAGTGAGACGCACCGACTGGTTTATCTGCAATGGGGAATCTTCAGCTTGACGTTTCCCATTGGGGAATTCTCGAATTGTGGAGTCGGTCTTAAAATTAATGTACCCAAGACCACAAGCCATGTTTGTTGCCCCCCCCCCCCCCCCCCCCCCCCCCCCCCTCATTCCTCCCTCTAACTCTTCCCCGATGAAGTTATTTTCATCGTTGTGAATGTGATTAGTTTAAAATTCATGAGGAAATTTACGAAACGTATGCCCTTTTTCTGATCGAAAGTTTCCACTTTTAACGCTTTCGACTCCACGAAGTGCAAAAGATTAATTAATATCACAGCGAGCTCAATACCAATGTCTCTTTGAGGTTACCAGCCCAGGGGACGTCACTGTGAGAGAGCTGTAACTTACCGCTGATTTTTTTAAGGAAGCAAGTGTCGACACCAGTGAAGCTGACTGGGGAGTGAACGCAAAAGCACGATTTTTTTTCCCTGTCAGCCATTTTAGAAACTTTGTGGAACTTTGTCCTGACAGCCAGCAATCGTGTGGCTGTGGAGTTTCGGCCCCGCCTGAGTGACGTCATCCTGCACGTCACGGAATATCATCGCCGTAATGTTACAAGTCTTCCGAAATTGTATGTGGGCGGAAAGAAGGTGGACGGGGTTTCATGTCGTGTCCGGAGAACAAGTTATCGCCTGGTTTAGCCTGTATTTATTTTGGTTTGACCCCGAAAAGTTATCGCCCTGATTTAGCCTGTATTTGTTTTGGTTTGGTCTGAGAACAAGTTATCGCCTGATTTAGCTTGTATTTATTTTGGTTTGGTCCTGACAACAAGTTATCGCCTGATTTAGCCTGTATTTATTTTGGTTTGTCTTTCCCCGTCTGGGTACACTTGTGGTCATGTAGAAACCAACGGCTCCGAATCCCTCACTGTCATCATCTTTCAGAACTTGGAGAAACATCCCCCTATGCTCCCCCGCCCCCTCCCATTCCCCAGATAAACGGAATGTTCACCTACGGGTGTCCAGATCAGTTTTGGCAGACGGCAATCCTCTTAGGATGTGGGTTTGGCGCTCTGGGTCAAGTTGTAATCCTTGTTGAAGGGAGGAGTGTCGGGGGCGAACACGTCGTATTAATGAGTGGTCCCCCTTTTCTTCTTCCTGTGGTCGATTTGCTTACGACTTGCGTTGTGGAGAAACCCGTCATCGCTTAGTTTCGCCAACCGCGTATGAAACGGGGAAGGCGGAAATTATCAGGGAGAGGAGAGAGAGAGAGAGAGAGGAGGGGGGGGGGGGGGGGGGGGGGAGAGGAGAGAGGGGAGAGAGAGAAGAGAGAGAGAAAAGAGAGAGAGAGTTTCGACATTTGAAGGGCTGGGTAAAGTGTCCCAGTATCAGGAAAACATGGGGTAAGTCTTTGGGGGAGGGGATAAGGGATGGGGGTTAGCTAGGGTGCGGAGAGAGGGGGGAGGGCAAGTTGGAGTTGATCTTGTATGATGTTGACAGATCATCTCTACTGAGGTAGTCTGTGGGGGTAGAGCGAATATAAAAGAATACGTATGAATGCATGTGATACTTTTTTGCTCGCTCTCTCTCTCTCCTCTCTCTCTCTCTCTCTCTCTCTCTCTCTCTCTCTCTCTCTCTCTCTGCGTGCGTGTGCGTGTACGCTTGTGCAAAATCTCTCTCTTCTCTCTCTCTCTCTCTCTCCTTCTCTCTATTCTCTCTGCGTGCGTGTGTTTTGTACGCTTGTGCAAAGCTCTCTCTCTCTCTCTCCTCTCCCCTCTCTCTCTCTCTCTCTCTCTCTCTCTCCTCATCCTCACCTTTCTTTCAGGTTTTCCCATAGTTCTGTTTACTGTAACTGCCGCCTAAAAACGGGCAAAGACTTGGATGTCACGGGGGACCGTTTACACAGTGGTCAACTGGGTGTAGTCGAGGGGGAAAATTTGTTCGGTCATACCCCCCCCCCCCCCCCCACTCCCACCACACTCCACCCACCCCCTCCATCACACACACGCACACACACACACACACACACACACACACAACACAACACACACACACACACACATACACACACACACACACACACACACACACACACACACACACACACACACACACACACCACACACAAAGGAGTTCATGAGCGGGCATTAGTTTGGCCCTGCTTTCATCTGCATCTGTCGGTGTGGACTGGTCTGGATGAACGGAGCTCCCTTTGACGGCGTCTCTTTGAAGAGGAACATTTCGTCTGGGAAAAACACGAGTCGGGGCGGGAGACTGTGGTCTGTATGGGTTAAAGCAAAAGTTGGCGAAGAAAGAGTATGCGGCGAAAAAATCGAAATCCTTGTCCTACATTCTGTTGCGGGTAAAAAGTCTGTGTGCGAAAACCAAATGTGTGCTAAAATCAGAGACTGTCTGGAAAAGATGAAAGTTTGTCTGAAGAAAAAAAGAAAATCAGAAGTCTGTATCAGAGAACCGAAGTGGTGTGATAAAATCAAAGCGTGTGTGTGGAAAAATAAAAATCTGTGTCGAAAAAAAAACAAATTTGGCCCGGGGGAAAAAAAGAAACCGAAAAAAAAACTGTGTCAAAAATTGTCGTTAATCGAAGTCTGAAATTTTCCCCGAAGAGGGAGTTTTGCTGCCTTAAGGGCCAGAAAAAAAAAAACGGCATAAAACACAAAACTCAACTGCCGTCTATACAGCCATTGTCCCAGAGATCAGCCCGTACGCAGAAAGAAAAAAAGGGAAAGGTCTATGGCAACAGGTAGAAGGGGGGGGGGGGGGGGGGGGGGGGGGGGGGGGGGGGGGGGGGGGGGGGGGGGGGGGGGGGGGTGGGGGGGGGGGGGGGGGGGGGGGGAAATAAAAAAAAAACATTTCAAAAAAAAAAAGTAAAGGAAAAAAAAACCAAATAAAAGTCTGAAAGTAAAAATACCATTCTAAAGGGAAAATTTCCCGGGGCGTCAATAGCTGACATAAAAATCTTCCGGAAAATCAGTTGGGGGAAAAATGGGTCTGTATCAAAAAAAAAAAACTGAAAGTCTGTAGGGGAAAAGTTACATTGGTATTATAACGGGGGGAACACATCAACGGGTTATGGAGAATGTGAAGTTGGGGGTCTATACAGCCAGACTGTGTAGGAGAATTGAAGTTTTTTTTTTCCCTAAACAGACAAAACGTGAAAGGAAAAATGTGAAATTGTGTGGCTATGCAGACAAAACTGTGTAGGGGAGAATTTAAGTTGGGGTGGGTCTATCAGAAAAACTGTGTATGGAAATGTGAATTTGGGGTGGTCTTACAAAACAACGGGGTAGGGAAATGTAAAATTTTTGTGGTTTTAACAGACAGCCCTGGGGAAGGGAAAAATTTGAAGTTGTGTGGTCTACGACAGACGGGGAAAGGAGAATGTAAATTTGGGGGTCAATACAGACAAAAAGGAAAGGGTTACTTTGGGGCCCTTTAAAATAACGGGGAACACTTCAGACGGGTTTTGGAGAATGTGAATTTGTGGGGGTCTTACAGACAGACTGTGTATGGAAAATTTTAAGTTGTGGGGGTTCCTGTACAGACTGTTTTGGGAGAATGTGAATTTGTGGTCGGGAACAGACAGACTGTGTATGGAAATTGAAGGGGTGGTCTGTCCAGACAGACTTGAAATTGGAGAATGTGAAGTGGTGTGTCGACAGACTTGTATGGAGAATTTAAAATTTGTGGGGTCTTACAGAGAACTGTATGGGAATTTGAATTTGTTGGTCTGTACAGACAGACGTGTATGGAAATGGAATTAAAGTGGTCTGTACAGACAAAAATTTAAAAGGGTAAAGGGGTTTTTGGGGGGGCTGAGGTACCGGGTGCAGGGGAGAAGCGTGTGACTTTGGTTTGGCAGGGCGGGGGGAAATTCCAGGGGGGTTTGGGCCCGAGGTAACAGGGGGGCAAAGAAGCAGTGTGCTTTGGGAAAAACAGGGGCGGGGGTTTTCCCTTGGGGGTGGGGGACTGGGGATACCGGGGTTGCAGAGAGAACAGTGTAAATTTGGGTGCGGGGCCGGGGGGTTTCCATGGGGGTGAACTGGGGTACCAGGGTGCAGAAGAAGCTTGTGACGGGGGTAAAAAGGGGGGGGTGGTTTCCCAGGGGGTTTTGGAGGCTGGGGTCCCCGGGGTGCAGAGAGAAGCAGGGACTTTGGGGTACAGGGGCGGGTTTTCCCATGTGGGGGAGGCTGAGGTACCAGGGTGCAGAGAGAGCAGTGTGACTTTGGGGTACAGGGGGGGGTGGTTTTCCCAAGTGGGGGGAGACGAATACCAGGGTCAGAGAAAGCAGTGTGACTTTGGGTGAGGGGCGGGGGTTTCCATTTTGGTGGAGACTGAAAAACCGGGGTGCAAAAGAGAAGCATGTGCCCTTTGGGTCGGGGGCTGGGTTTCCCCATGTGGGGGGGAGACGAATACCGGGGTGCAGAGAGAACAGTGGACTTTGGTAAAAGGGCGGGGGGTTTTTCCATGTGGGGGAGGCTGAGGCCCAAGGGTGCAGAGAGAACCGTGGGCCGGGGGGGTGCGGGGGCGGGGGGTTTCCCAAATGGGGGTGGGGCGAGGAAACCAGGGGGGCAGAGAAAAGCATTTGAGGGTTGGGGTGGGGGGCGGGTAAATTCCCAAAGTCCCTTCCTCTGTTCGATGGATCGGCCTCCCTTCGTCCCCCTGCTTTTGCAGATTTTCCCTTTGACACCCCCCCCCCCCCCCCCCCCCCCCCTTTTTCGGGTCTGCCTCCCCTCTGCCCTGTGCCCTTTTTTTTTTCCCCCTATCTCTTGTCCCACCTCTTTCCCCTCTCTCTCTCTCTCCGTCTGTTTCTTTTTTTCCCAATCTCTTGTCCCCCCTAAACCCCACTCGTCCTCTCGGTCTGGGGTCTTTTTTCCCTATCTCTTGCCCCAAATTTCATGCACTCTCTCCCCTCCCTCTCTCTCGTTCCCATCTTCCCCTCTTCTCTCTCTCTTTTCTCCCTCCCTTTTCCCCCTTTCTCTCGTTCCCCATCTCTCTCCTCTCTCTCTCTCTCCTGTGTCTGTTTTTTTTTTTTCCCACCCTCTTGTCCCACCCCAGAAACTCTCCCCTCCCTCTTTTCCCCCACCCCTCCCCCTTTTCCTCTCCTCTCTCTCTCTCTCTCTTCCCCTCTCTCCCCTCTCTGTCTGTGCCCTTTTTTTTCCCAAACCTTGTCCCCACCCCATGCACTCCCCCTCTCCTTCTCCCTCCTCCCTTCTCTCTCTCTCCCCTTTTTCCTCTCTCCCCCCCTCTCTCTCTCTCTCCCCCTCTCTCCCCTTCTCTCTCTCTCTGTCTTTTGTCTTTTTTTTTCCCTATCCTTTTCCCCCCCATGCACCTCTCTCTCTCTCTCTCACTCTTTCTCCCCTCTCTCCCCTCTCTCTGTCTGTGCCCTGTTTTTCCCTATCTCTTGCCCCCCCCCCCATGCACTCCCCTCTCCCCTCTTGTCTTTTTTTTCCCTATCTTTTTCCCCCACCCCATGCACTCTCTCTCTCCCCTCTCTCTTCTCTCTCTCTCTCTGTCTGTCTGTGTTTTGTTTTTCCCTACTCTTGCCCACCTCATGCACTTTTCTCTCTCTCTGTCGGGTGTCTTTTTTTTCCCTATCTCTTGTCCCACCTCTTTCACTCTCTCTCGTCTGTGTCGGTTTTTTCCCATCTCTCGTCCCACCACATGCACTCTCTCTTTTCGGGTTTTTTTTTTCCCTTCTCTTGTCCCCCCCATGAACTCTCCCCCTGCCCTGGTCTGTTTTTTTTTCCCTATCTCTTGGTCCCCCAACCTTTGATCTCCCCTCTCTCTGCTGTTTTTTTTTTTCCCTATCCTTTTCCCCCCCCATGCACTCTCTGTCTGTCTGTGTCTTTTTTTTCCCTATCTTTTGCCCAAAACCCCATCACTCTCTGTCTGTTCGTTTTTCCCCTATCTTTTGCCCACCTCTTTCACTCCTTCTCTATCTGTCTGCCTGCCCTTGTCTGTTTTCTTTTTTTTCCCAATCTCTTGTCCCACCCCCTGCACTCTTTTCTCTGTCTGGGGCTTTTTTTTCCCTATCCCCTTTTTCCCCACCCCCATCCCACTCTCCCCTTTTTCTTGTTTTTTTTTCCCTATCTTTTGTCCACCCCATGCACTCTCTGTCTCTTTCTTTTTTTCCCAATCTTTTTGTCCACCCCCATGCCCCCCTCTCTCTCTCTCTCTCTGTCTGCCCTTTTTTTTCCCTACTCTTGTCCCCCCCCATGCACTCTTTCGTGTCTTTTTTTCCCTATCCTTCCCCCCCCTTTAAACCCTCTTCTGTGCCCTTTTTTTCCCAATCCTTGTCCCACCCCATGCACCCCTCCCTCTCTCTCCCCTCTTCTGTCTGTGTCTTTTTTTTTCCCTATCTTTTTGCCCCCACCCCATGCACTCTCCCCTCTCTCTCTTTTCTTCTGTGCCCTTTTTTTTCCCTAACTTGTCCCACCCCCCCAGCACCCCTCTGCCCGGTGTCTTTTTTCCCATCCCCTTTTTCCACCCCATGCCCCTCTCTGCCCTGGTCTTTTTTTCCCCTTTATCTCTTGTCCCACCCCTTTCACCCCTCTCTCCTCTCTCTCTGTCTGTGTCTTTTTTTCCCCTATCTCTTGTCCCACCCCTTTCACTACTCTCTCTCCCCCTTTTCGGGTCTGTGTCTTTTTTTTTCCCCATCTCTTGCCCCCCCCATGAAACTCTCTCTCTCTCTCCCCTCGGGTCTGTGTCTTTTTTTCCCAATCTCTTGTCCCCCCCCCCATGCACTCCCCTCTCCCCTCCCCTTGTCGGGCTGTGCCCTGTTTTTCCCACCCTTTTGTCCCCCCCCCTTGCACTCTCCCCTCTGTCTGTCTTGTCTTTTTTCCCAAATCCCCTTGCCCCCCCCAACCTCATGCACTCTCTCTCTCCCCTTTTGCTGTGTCTTTTTTTCCCTATCTCTTGCCCCCCCTCATGCACTCTCTCTCTCCCCCTTCTCTCTCCCCTTCCTCTCTCCTCCTCTCTCTTCCCCTCTCCTCTCTCTCCCCTCTCTCCTCTCTTTTCTGTGTCGTTTTTCCCTACTCTTGTCCCCCCCCCCTCATGCACTCTCTCTCCCCTCTCTCTCTCTCTGTCTGTGTCGGTTTTTCCC
Organism: Conus ventricosus; assembly: GCA_018398815.1. NCBI lineage: Eukaryota > Metazoa > Mollusca > Gastropoda > Neogastropoda > Conidae > Conus > Conus ventricosus. The sequence goes on along the minus strand of JAFLJL010014302.1, from coordinate 7,471 downwards.
TATCCTTGCCCCCACCTCATGCACCTCCTCTCTCTCTCTCTGCCCTGTGCCCCTTTTTTTTTCCCTATCTCTTGTCCCCCCCCAAATCACTCTCTCTCTCCTTCTGTCTGCCCGGGGCTTTTTTTCCCATCTCTTGTCCCCCCCCCCATGCACTCTCTGTCCCTCTCTCTCTGTCTGTCTGTGCCCTGTTTTTCCCTTTTCTTTTGTCCCACCACATGACCCTCTCCTCTTGTCGTGCCCTTTTTTTCCTTTAAACTTTTTTTCCCACCTCATAAAATCTCCCCCTCTCTCTGTCTGTGTCTGTTTTTCCCCAATCTCTTGTCCCACCCCCCATGAAACCTCTCCTCTCTCCCCTCTCTCTGTCTGTGCCCTTTTTTTTTCCCTATCTCTTGTCCCCCCCCAAAGCACACTCTCTCTCTCTGTCTGTCTGTGTCTTTTTTTTCCCCAAATCTTTTTGTCCCCCCCTAAAGCACCTCTCCCCCTCTCCTCCTGTCTGGCCCTTTTTTTCCCTATCGCTTGCCCAAACCCAAATGCACCTCTCTCCCTCCCTGTCGGGTCTGTGTCTTTTTTTTTTTCCCTTTTCTTTTTGTCCCACCCCATCCCACACCTCTCTCTCTCTCTCCTGCTTTTTTTTCCCTAACTTTTTCCCCCCCCAGCATCCTCTCTCTCTGCTGTGCCCTTTTTTTCCCCTACCCCCCTGCCCCCCACCTCATGAAACCTCTCTCTCTCGCTCCCCCGTCGGGCTGTGGGAGCTGCCCGTCACCCAAGAAAGAAGAAAAACGTTTTTTTGGGCTCTGGGGTTTAAATTTAACATTTTCAGTTAATTTATCCCAGTTTTCATCTGTAAATTTTTTCGATGGGAAAAAACATAAAAAACATGCCATGGGCAGCCCCGATTTCAGGGGTGGGTGTGGGGGATTAAACGCAATCTTTTTTATTTTTTAGGGCAAGAAGACCCAGGTTTAAGATGTCCATGACGGTGCCGTTTTAAAACGTACAACCCCGTTTTAAACCCGGGTGTCTTTGGTGGGCCCTTGGGACCCCACCCCCTTTTTTCTTCATACCTTCTGCTCCGATGCGGGGGACGTGGGGCCCAACCCCCGGGGCCCAAAAGGGTCGTCCAGCTCCAGCTCCACGAGGCACCCCCCGCCTGCCCGGGAAAAGGCCCCTGGCGCCGTCAAGTAGGGGACTTTTCCCAAAGACCCCTGACCCGGACCAAGCTCTAAGTAAACCCGAACCCAAAAAACCGTGCCCTCTTTGGCTGCCCGAACTCGAGAAGCGACCAGAGGACCCCAAAAGGCTGGACGCAGTCAAGCGGGAAGCCCCATGATTGAGGGGGGAAACTACGCGACCCTTCACGGGAAAGTTTAGGGAGTTTAAAAAAAGGAAGGACAGAGCTACGGAAAGACAACCGGGGGTCGCAGAAGACAACAACGACCTGCGTGGAAAAACTGGAAGATTGCGAGAGGCGATAGACACCTTGGGGCCGTTCTAAGCGCAACAAAATGAAATTTTTTACGGTCTGCCCCCCAGAGACGGGAAACCAACGAGACTGTGAGGGCTTGGTGCAAAGGGTCTTTTTGACGGAAAAAGCTGATCTGACTGACGATGGGGAGTTTTTCCGTGTGGGAACCGACTGGTTCCAGACCTACTCCCCAGTATCGCCCGAAGTGCCTTTTAAAAAGCAAAAAGGGGAAGATTCTTAAAAACTAAGGGGAAGCTGAAAATTTTAGAAAGTATTTTTTGGGGAAAAACTTTTTTAAAAGGGGGCAGGGCCTTCGTCGAAGGCTGACTCCACACTTTAAACGCGCTAAAACCAAAACGGGAAAAGAGCCCCCGATGGTGCACAATTACCTTTTTATTGACGTTTTAAGGGAAATTTTTCCCCTCGACGCCTGACAGGCCTTTGGGTTTAACTTAAATAGGAAAAACCCGGGCCCCCCCCCAATTTTTGATGTACAAAAAATTGATTTTTTTTGAGGGAACATTGGCCAAAAAGCGACACCGGTAAACACCGTCCCGTGCAAACCCAGAATGACACTCAACGTGCACGGATTTTTGGGGTTGATGGGGAGTGAGAGTTTTTTACCTGGTTCCCAAGACCCCTGTTTGTTTCAACTTCTTTTTTGCTTCTGTAGTGATCGTTTCGAACACAGGGGGCCCTTTGGGAAAATGAAAAAGCCATAAACATGACAAAAAGTTTCCCTTACTTTCCTGCTTGGGGGAAAGTCAATGGGTTACTATCAAAAAAAAAAAGACCCATGACTTTTTAAAATTTGTTTGGGCCTTCGAAATTTATTTGTTTTTGTTTGAAACCCTTTTCTGAAGAATTTAAATCCGATGTATTCTCTGCATACAAATTGTTTTGTTTACCTGCCCATAAAACGACGATTAAAGGGGGACGATCGGTGGAAAATTTTTTGTCTAGTTAAAATATGTATGCGGGCATATGTCAAACAAGTTGAAAAAAATCTAATATTTTTTTGGTGGCCCTTATTAAATTTAAAAAAACCCTTTTTGGGGGGACAAAGATGTAATTTTTAGGGATACTCTAGTCCCCAAAAAGCTCCCCGTTAAAAACCCCCTTTTTAAATCGAAAATGGGGAAATTGGGATTATTGAAGACTATTTGCCCGTTTTTTTAAATAGTTTAACCCCCGATGCATAAGTTAAATTTTTGGGCGGGGATTTAACCCTTTGAACGGTAATAATTCAAAATTAATTTTCAAGGAGCATCAATACTTTCGGGTTTTTTAAAATGCAAGTCATCCAAACAACGCTTTAAACGATTATCTGATATTCTGTATTGAATTTACGGCAAAAAAGATGTTGAATATGTGTAAATGGGACTGGGTTTGTGGATTCTTAATGGTATTTTCATTGGGGAAATGTCCCAAATTCTACACGTACGTTTCAACCATGGATGAGGTTTTAAAAGATTACTTTGTTAGTCGTTGATTTGTTTTCAAATTTTTATGTGATTTTTGTATTTTTGAGTGTCTGAAGATTTGAAATTTGGATCATTTTTCCTGTGGAATTTTTAAATTTTTGTTACAACCAGGGGTAAGGGCCCAAAACCCGGGGTAAGTCCTTCTGAATACAGTTTTACATTGGAAAAAGGGTTTTTATTGGAAAGAAGAAACCCTGCCGATGTGTTTAAAGAGTAAAAATTTCCATCCAAAAGATTCAAGAAAAAAAAAAAAATATCAGTTAGGTTTTTGATGTCAAATTTTAAATGAGGGGTTTTAATTTTTCCAAAACCTGCATCAAAATCAGCCCAGTGTTTAAAAAAGAAATAAGAATCAATGATTTTGAAATTTAAAAAAAGGGTTTTAAACGAATGTCATGGGCAATAAAAAGAAAATCCAAAATTTAAAATAGAAAATTTAATCGTACGCAAACGAAAAAAATCGTGAAATTTTATTGGGAGGGCAAGAAAGCGAGTAAAAAAACACTTGCACCGGATTAAAAAAAAAACAATTTTAAAAAAACGCTTTCTGACAGGCCCAATTGCATCTATGAAAAATCAGAAAAAAATTTTGGAAGAATTTTACATCGAATTTCATTAAAAAAAAAACAAACCCTTAACACAATTTAGTTTGAAAAACCCGGGAAAGAACATTTTTAAATCACTTCTAACGAAAAACGTAGAACCTAAACACGGGGTTCCCAAATGGGTCAAAATGAAGGGGGGATGATTATTTAAGGGCGTCCGATTTCAAAAGAGGAAGTAAAGTTTTCTCTTAGAAAAATTAAAAAAATGTAAAACTCCTGGACCAGACGGGATAATTTTTCGAGCTGCTGAGGTAAGCTTGTAAAAATGACCTGATTATAACTTTTTTTTTTAACCTTCTTCAAAATTTTCTATTGATAAGGGGGTTTAAACCCGAACACGGACGGAAAAATATTGTTCTACCCCTGTATAAGAAAGGGAAAAGTGAATGACCTAATAACTATAGAGGAATTTCTTTTAAGTGACCCAAGAAAAAATTTAAACGCACTATTAAACAATCGCCGATTACAGGGAAAAAGGGTTTAAGATAATAAAACACTGGGGAATTCGGAGTTTTAAGCCAATTATTCAACCCGTTGTCATATATTTAAACCTTTTATGGCTTTTGGGGCAAAAAACAGTTTTTTTTTAAATCGGGAAATTTTTTGTCCCCTTTTTTTAGATTTTAGAAACAAATTTTAAATTTTGTTAATCGAACATTCTGTGGGCCCATTCTTTAAAAGCTGGGGTTTAAGGAAAAACCCCTTTAGTGCATAGTTAGCATTATTCCTGGTTAAACTAAGGTTTGGTGTGGAGGAAATATGACTGACTACATTCAATGTACCAAGGGGTAAAACAAGGGGAAGTGTGCAGTCCTGTTTTATTTCTCTTTTTATTAATGATTAACATCAGCCGTTTTTTAAAAAAGGAAAACAGGTTTCACAATTTACATGCGAAACTCTTGAGTTTGTTTTTTTCCCCCTTTGGGAGATGAATTTTGTCCCGAAAGCCTGAAACTATTATTGGCTTACAAACTCAACTAAAAAATCTATCACGATTTTGTCTTCACTTCAGTTTTTAAAAATTAAAATGTCAAAAAACAATAAAATTGTGTTTAGGGAAAGGGGGGGATTTTTGGGTTTTAAAAAAGGGGGGACTTTTAATTTGGGGGTTTTTATGCCAGTGGTAACGGATATAAATTTTTTAGGAAAATTTTTCAACGAAATTAAAACTTTAAATTTTGCAGCAAGGATCTTCCAGTAGAGCAAAAAGGCACTACAAACATCATGCAAAACTTTTTCCAAAAAATTTAAAAAACCCGTCTTTGAAATTTTTAAAAAAGGGGTTGATCTCAGTTACAAACCAAACGCCATAAAAAAAATTGGGGCTGAAATCGGGGTCTTTATGTTCTGCGTTTTTTGTGAAAATGTCCAATTTTTTTGCATTGAAAAAGTTTCAGGAGGAGCATGGGGAAAGCCCTAAGATTTAGGGGGGGTTTTCGGCAAGTAAACCGATATCCAATTTTAAATTTTAATTCTGCGACAGCTTTTCATACGTTTTGGTTGAAAATAACCAAATGGGCATTTCAAGGTTTTCCCAGGAAAGCAAATAATATGTTTTTATGATTTGGATGGGAGAGGGAAAAGAAACCCGGGGTTTTTTTAAAGGAAGGGCTAAAAAACATAAACTTGGAATTTGGGTATGTTGGGGGACAACCCGAGCGTTTGGGGGCATAAATGGATTTCCCTTTGTGCATTTTTTGGAATGATTGATTGATTGCAGAAAGGGAAAAAAGGTCATGTCATTTCATGAAAGTGAAACCGGGAAAAATTTTTTTTTTTTATAGACAGTTCCCAAAACTATAAAATTGTGTGCCGGGAATTTTTTCTATTGAAAAAGGATAATCTTTTAAAAAAATAACAAACAAAGTTTTAGATTTGGTTTTTTCTGATCTTCTGTTCATTATTTTCGTTTTAAGAAGCAAAACAAACTTGAACTGCATGTCCCTTTTTAAATGTGCCCAAAAAAAATAAAAATTTATTTTGTTTTTGCTGCCCGCTCAAGTGAAACCCGAAAGGGAAACAGTTCATTCATCAAAAAAATTTAACCCTCCTTCCCTTTATTTTGACTTTTTATTACTAATGGCACAAAAAATTGGGAAACTACTGTAAAACGTTTTGCTATTTTCTTGTACAAGGCATTTAAAATTCGAAGTATAGCATGTAGTTAGGCATTGGTTGTTGTATGTTGTTTAATATCGAGTATGCTGTTATTTGTAGATGCCTAGATGTTTGATGATTTGCTTATGTCTGTCTGAAAAGATTTGATCTCAACACCCCCTCATTAGGGCCATGGCCTGTATGAATAAAACATCCGTATCCGTATCTGTCTGTCTGTGTCTGTTTTTCCCTATCTCTTGTCCCACCTCATGCACTCTCTCTCTCTCTGTCTGTGTCTGTTTTTCCCTATCTCTTGTCCCACCTCATGCACTCTCTCTCTCTCTCTCTCTGTCTGTGTCTGTTTTTCCCTATCTCTTGTCCCACCTCATGCACTCTCTCTCTCTCTCTCTCTCTCTCTCTCCTCTCTCTCTCTCTCTCTCTCTCTCTCTCTCTCTCTCCTCTCTCTGTCTGTGTCTGTTTTTCCTATCTCTTGTCCCACCTCATGCACTCTCTCTCTCTCTCTCTCTCTCTCTCTCTCTCCTCTCTCTCTCTCTCTCTCTCTCCTCTCCTCTGTCTGTGTCTGTTTTTTCCCTATCTCTTGTCCCACCTCATGCACTCTCTCTCTCTCTCTCTCTCTGTGTCTGTCTGTGTCTGTTTTTCCCTATCTCTTGTCCCACCTCATGCACTCTCTCTCTCTCTGTCTGTCTGTGTCTGTTTTTCCCTATCTCTTGTCCCACCTCATGCACTCTCTCTCTCTGTCTGTGTCTGTTTTTTTCCCCATCTCTTGTCCCACCTCATGCACTCTCTCTCTCTGTCTGTGTCTGTTTTTCCCTATCTCTTGTCCCACCTCATGCACTCTCTCTCTCTCTGTCTGTGTCTGTTTTTCCCTATCTCTTGTCCCACCTCATGCACTCTCTCTCTCTGTCTGTGTCTGTTTTCCCTATCTCTTGTCCCACCTCATGCACTCTCTCTCTCTGTCTGTGTCTGTTTTTCCCTATCTCTTGTCCCACCTCATGCACTCTCTCTCTCTCTCTGTCTGTCTGTGTCTGTTTTTCCCTATCTCTTGTCCCACCTCATGCAATCTCTCTCTCTCTGTCTGTCTGTGTCTGTTTTTCCCTATCTCTTGTCCCACCCCATGCACTCTCTCTCTCTCTCTCTCTCTCTCTCTCTCTCTCCTCTCTCTCTCTCTCTCTCTCTCTCTCTCTGTCTGTTTTTCCCTATCTTTTGTCCCACCTCATGCACTCTCTCTCTCTCTCTCTGTCTGTCTGTGTCTGTTTTTCCCAATCTCTTGTCCCACCTCATGCACTCTCTCTCTCTCTCTCTCCCCTCTCTCTCCTCTCTCTCTCTCTCTCTCTCTCTCTCTCTCTCCATTTAGTGATGTGTGTGTATGTGCGTGCGCGTGCGCACATGAGAGAGAGTTATTTTCTGTTCTGTTTGTATGTGAATCGGTGATTCAGTGTCAGTGTTTTCTTGTTTATGTATACGTGTGCCTCTGTATTTGTGTGTACATGTGCGTGCGCACGTGCGTACCCTTTGTGTGTGTGTGTGTGTGTGTGTGCGCGCGCGCGTGCGCGTACCCTTTGTGTGTGTGTATGTGCGTGCCCTTTGTGTACGTGTGTGTGTGCGTTGTGTGTGTGTGTGTGTGAGGGCGATGCTGTGTCATTGGGTGGCAGATGACTCATAATCTGTCAATACCTTTGCACGTGTGTGTGTGTATAATGGGCGTGTGCCTGAGAGAGGAGGGAAGGGTGGAGGGGTTGTCACATCGTGCACGCGTGAACAAAAAAATAAAATAAAATAAAACCTGCCTCGTAAAGATC